>JAODUO010001396.1:20000-27500 GCA_025642075.2 Ridgeia piscesae | reverse complement strand
TTACTTAGTCGGTTTGCCAACTTTGTATCATTTCACAACTCTTCGCCGTTTCATTGCGATGGCTTTGTCACTTTGACGTATTTTCCTAAATCATCTTGGTACTTTCATAAGCTTCTGTGGGAAAACTTTGTTACTTTCTTTCATAAACCGAGAACCTAGGTGGTTTTTCTTAAGACACACATCATTTTCCTAACCAAATCTAAAACAAAGTAGAAAAATCTTGGGTTGTGACATCACTTCTTTAAAAACTGCCATCTAGCTGATAACTGTGACACTATGTAACACGCTAATTAGGGTTTGATATAGAAAACGATGGCTTCGACTACTTCCATCACATACTTTCTTGTAAAATTGCGTTTCGGTAACAAGTATAACATACCTTTTAGTGTTTCGATGCGATAACTTTATCAAGTCTTATATATTTTATTAAGTCGGTGTGCCAACTTTCACAACTTTTCTCCGCGATGGTTTGTCACTTTGACGTTTTTTTTCTAAGTCATCATGGTACTCATTCTTATTCTTCGGTGGGAAAACTTTGGCAGATAGAAAGTACCAAAGATTTCCCACAGAAGGTTACGAAAGTATTAAGATGATTTAGAAAAAATACGTCAAAGTGACAAAGCCATCGCGGTGAAACGGTGAAAAGTCGTGAAATGATACAAAGTTTGCACACCAACTTCGTAAAATATGAAGAAAAAGAAAAACTTGAAACATTATCACATCGAAACACTAAACGTATATTATGACTGTGACCGAAGCCGCCATTTCAGAAGAAATTCTGTTACGGATGTAGTTGAAGCCATCGTTTTCTATGTCAAACCCTAATTAGTGGCTGATTTATCCGCTAGATGGGACTAACGTCTAACGTAGTGTCAGAGTTATCCGCTAGATGGTACCAGTGTTTAAAGAAGTGACGTCTCAACCCAAGATTTCTCAAGATTGTTCTCGGTTTATGATAGAAAGTGCCAACGTTTTTCCACAGAATGTTATGAAATTACTAAGACAAATTCGTCAAAGTAACAAAGCCATCGCGGTGAAATGATGAAAAGATGTGAAATGGTACAAAGTTGGCACACCGATTTAGTATAATATGAAAAACTTGACAAAGTTATCGCATCGAAATACTAAAAGATGTGTTATGACTGTGACCGTAACCGCCATTTTACAAGAAATTATGTTATGGAAGTAGTGAAAGCCATCGTCGATTCTATGTAAAACCCTAATTAGTGGCTATTGTGTCCGCAAGATGGGGCTAGCGTCTAACAGTGTCAGAGTTATCCGCTAGATGGTATCAGTGTTTAAAGAAGTGACGTCACAACCCATTGTTTTTCTAGATTGTTCTCGGTTTATGATAGAAAGTACCACAGTTTTTCCACAAAATGTTATGAAATTACCACGATGGATTAGAAAAATACGTCAAAGTGACAAAGCCGTCACGGTGAAACGCTGAAAAGTTGCGGAATGGTACAAAGTTGGCACATCCACTTAGTAAAATATGAAAACAAATATTCTATCTTACTACAAGTTACAAGACTAACTTAGTTAATTTTGTGAAAACACCACCTGTCAAACGCAATGAAACGGTGAATCGTTACGAAATGGAACGGGATTAGCACACCGACTTAGTAAACTACGAAAACTTGACAAAATTATATCTTCGAAACACTAAAATATATGTTATGACTGTGACCGAAACTCCCATTTTACAATAAATAATGTTATGGAAGTAGTTGAAGGCATCTTGTTCGCTAGATGGGACTAGCGTCTAACGTAGTGTCAACGTTATCCGCTAGATGGCACCAGTTGTTAAAGAAGTGACATGACAACCAAATAATTCTTCTAGATTTCATAACATTTATTAGGAAAATTATGTATGTCATAAGAAACAATCACAAAGGTTCTCGTTTTATGGTAGAAACGGCCAATGTTTTCCAACAGAAGGTTACGAAAGTATCAAGATGACTTAGAAAAATATGTCAAAGTGACAAAGCCATCGCGTTGAAACGCTGACAAATTGTGAAATGGTACAACGTTGGCACACCGACTTAGTAAAATATAAATACTTGACAAGGTAATCGCGTCGAAACATTAAAAGTTATGTTATGACTGTAGTCGAAGCCACCATTTTGCCAGAAATTATTTTATGGTCGTCGTCGGAGCCATTTTTTACGGAAGTTGTGGTTTGCACGTGATAGGAAGCGCCTGATTACCTTGCGGGCTTAGTAAAACTTGGTACAATACGACAATGTAAGAAAGATGTCAGGTCGACACGAAATAATATTGAGATTTTGCAACAATCATGTCATAAAATAAAAAAGTTTTATAAATTTTCCGAAGTAAAAAAGTAAAAAAAATACGAATTTACCAATCTAACTTGGTAACAGTTGTGGAAAGACTGCTGTATTCATCTCGATGAAGTCGTAAATGATATGAAAGGAACGTACTGTCTTAGTAAAATACGAAAATATGATAAAGTTATCGCATCAAAACGCTAAAATTAGGTTACGGCTGTGGTCGAAGTATGTCTAACCCTAATTAGTGGATATTTTGTCAGTGAGATGGAGCCGGCATCAAATGTTGTTAGAGTTGTATGCTAGACGGTGATAGCTTCACACGCACGCGCACACACGTATACGCGCACACGCACACATTACATTAAACACTGACACATACGCACGCGCGCGCACACGCGGACACACGCGAACACATACGGACACACGCGAACACATACGGTCATATGCGGACACACACGAACACATGCGGACACACACACGGTCACACACACCCACATACGCACGCATGACATATGTAAGTTACTTACTGGACATGGTAGTGACGCGTGAACTACAATTTTGTATTGGTGGAAGACCTATGTGACCTACAGACATCTAGTGATACCACCATATAAATAAACGTGTCCAGACTTGTCTGGGAAGGGACAATACGTCATAGATACAACTTATTACATTGCTTTTATTGACTGGTGGTTGCCTAGCAACCTCTAGTTAAACCGGCGACAGGTCTACTTACGGTAGCGGTGCCCTTGCACATCGCAGAGTCGGAGGGAGGAAGGTCGACGGTTAATATATCCTACGCCTTCAGGTGACGCGATGACAAGCCGTAGCGTCACGTACCAACCACTTTCAATCCTACAATGTCGTCCACTGACGCACTGTAACTGATTCTGACTGAGCCAACGTCCCTCGATGAGAACAGACAGCACCCGACTCCCTGGCCGGGACAGCAAGCTTCAAAAGATAGACATGCGCCGTTTTGCACCCGCACTGGTCACGGAGGATCAGGTATCTAACGAAACTAGATATTAAGGTATGTTAGTCGCATAAGTGGGGAAGAAACCAAAGTTTTCTTGGTAGAGATATAAATTATAACACGGCGCAATGACGTAGTGGGGTAATCTGTTTTAAGAAGACATAAATTGTCGCTTTTTTGAATATATGTTTGAAGTTGTCAACCTAACTACCGGGAGAGCGGGCACACTGCATAGGGGGCTGCGTTAAGCACTGTTTGGTGTAGTTTTAAAAGACAATAACTTATAACCATCTATCTTCCCTCCAGTTGCGTTAGCCCAGTTATATAAGATAGTTAGAAAACAATAACATTGCGGAAAGTGGCCTACACGAGGAACGTGAAGGAACTGACCCAGGTGGGCTACGTGCAGAACGTGATAATGATGATTGACCTTGTCACGTGACCTTTGACCTTGACGTTCCTCCAGCCCGCACCGCGCCACAAAACGTATTCCGTTTCTCATAAAGCCTTTTCATTCAAGCAATGATAAAATGCTATTTCATTAAAGGTGTTGCTACTCCAAAACCGCCCCAAAAGGCCCATTTCCTCCCTTCCTCCGCAGCAGCCAATCAAAACCATTTCATCCCTTCCTCCGCAAAAACCTTCTTTCTCCGCAACAGCCAAACAAACGCTCGCCGGGATCGCCTCTTGACTAATTAAAAAAATTAGTTATAAAATAAGAAACGTATTGTTTGGGATATTAGCTGAAGACATATTCGTCAGATGGCTCCACTTGTTCTTTGACCTAGGTTTTTTTTAGTTCACCACCTATCCGCTAAGTGGCGCCGCTTGACCTTTTACCTTCCTCCCCTCCTGTGGAATTCCACCGCTCCACCCCACGCCTCCACCGCGCCAAGATACCCACGATAGGAACTTTATATATTACTCATGCGGTTTTGTAATCAAACACATAGCATGAGTCAGTATGAAGATAATTAAATTGAATTAACATTTATTTTAACCACACCTACTACTACATACAATACAAATTGTTGGAAAAAAAGGGTAAAATAAGTACAATATTTATTATGTTTACCCTTATAATTGCTTTATTACATATGTAAAACACCTGAACAGTGCAAAAGAAGGTGCGACAACACTATCTACATGTATAACGATACCACATTTAAACAAAAACAGATAATGTGACATTTATCGAAGAAAAACCTTTATAACAATCTGAATGTTTAATTTAGTTATATAATTTATGTTGGCAACATGGTCTAGGACTCTACACATAACTATTCAACAGTCTATCTAGGACTCCATCCAACACATAACTAATCTACAGTCTATCTGTTTAACACATCAACTACATATTTAGACGTATTATGCATGAAGTCTACGTACAATATCAAACATCGATGCGTATTATTATCATTGTTTAACCCTGTTCTATCACAATATGAAGATAATTAAATTGAATTTTATTTCAACAACTACTACTACATTATACATACAATACAAATTGTTGAAAAAAGGGTAAACCAAGTACAATGCTTATTATGTTTACCCATATAATTGCTTAATTACATGCATAAAGCCTCTGAACAGTGCAATAGAAGATGCGATAGCACTATTTACATGTTTAAAGATACCACATTTAATTAAAAACATATATTGTGACATTTATTGAAGAAAAACCTTTATAACAATAAACAACCTGAATGTTTAATTTAGTTATCCAATTTATATTGGCAAAATGGTCTAGGACTCTAACACATAACTGTTCAACAGTCTATCTAGGACTCCAACACATAACTATTCAACAGTCTATCTAGGACTCTAACACATAACTATCCAACAGTCTATCTAGGACTCTAACACATAACTATCCAACAGTCTATCTAGGACTCCAACACATAACTATCCAACAGTCTATCTAGGACTCCAACACATAACTATTCAACAGTCTATGTAGGACTCTAACACATAACTATCCAACAGTCTATCTAGGACTCTAACACATAACTATCCAACAGTCTATCTAGGACTCTAACACATAACTATCCAACAGTCTATCTAGGACTCCAACACATAACTATTCAACAGTCTATCTAGGACTCCAACACATAACTATTCAACAGTCTATCTAGGACTCTAACACATAACTATCCAACAGTCTATCTAGGACTCTAACACATAACTATCCAACAGTCTATCTAGGACTCTAACACATAACTATCCAACAGTCTATCTAGGACTCTAACACATAACTATCCAACAGTCTATCTAGGACTCTAACACATAACTATCCAACAGTCTATCTAGGACTCTAACACATAACTATCCAACAGTCTATCTAGGACTCTAACACATAACTATCCAACAGTCTATCTAGGACTCCAACACATAACTATTCAACAGTCTATCTAGGACTCCAACACATAACTATTCAACAGTCTATCTAGGACTCTAACACATAACTATCCAACAGTCTATCTAGGACTCTAACACATAACTATCCAACAGTCTATCTAGGACTCTAACACATAACTATCCAACAGTCTATCTAGGACTCCAACACATAACTATCCAACAGTCTACCTAGGACTCCAACACATAACTATTCAACAGTCTATCTAGGACTCTAACACATAACTATCCAACAGTCTATCTAGGACTCTAACACATAACTATCCAACAGTCTATCTAGGACTCTAACACATAACTATCCAACAGTCTATCTAGGACTCCAACACATAACTATTCAACAGTCTATCTAGGACTCTAACACATAACTATCCAACAGTCTATCTAATCTAGGACTCCAACACATAACTATTCAACAGTCTATCTAGGACTCTAACACATAACTATCCAACAGTCTATCTAGGACTCTAACACATAACTATCCAACAGTTTATCTAGGACTCCAACACATAACTATTCAACAGTCTATCTAGGACTCCAACACATAACTATCCAACAGTCTATCTCTTAAACACTTTTTTAAATAATGAACATTTTTACAACTAATCAGTGAATTATCGAGGGAGTTCCAAAGTTTAACTCCAGTAACAGAAATGCACATACTTTTAAAGTTAGTACCTATGTAGATTTGTTTGAACTTGCATTTACGCCTGGATGAATATCGTGATTAATGTATTATGAATAATTGTTGTACATTTATTGGTAACATATAACGATATGCCTTAAGCATAATTATAGCACTTTTTAGCTTTACAAAATCTGGTAATTTAAGAATATATACATTGTGAAAAAGTAAATTTATGTGATTAAGTCACCACAATGTAATCTTATTACCCTTTTCTGTAGTAAAACTAAACAACGAATATGTGTAACATATGCTTTAGCACAATACATAATATAAGGCCTGAAAAGATAATAGTACAAAATATGCTAACGATGTTTGTTAGTCAACATTTTAACAGTTAAGATTTTACTAATAAAATGTGACTTTTCCAGTTTAATTTGTCATCAATTACTACACCTAACAATGTTGTGGAATTTACTCTATTGATTTTCTCTTTATTTATTCTAACACAAATATCTGCAGTTACTCTGCGATTATCAAAAATTATGTAATTAGTTTTTGATATATTAAGAGACAATAATTATATTAAAAGAAAACCATAATTCCAAATCACTTCAATCTGTGTGCCATTTGCAATTAGTCACAGCTGGATGAAGACGCAAGGAGATCGCATTCGTGTCAGCTCCGCTGGATTCACCATCGTCCGGTGGGTGGCGCTAATCATTAATGGCGACCATTCCGTCACGACTGACGATATAATCTGAAGAGACAATGGGTATGTGGAGTGAATACATAATTTGGCCACATCAGAATTAGTTCATCTTTTATGTTAATATACTCAACTGCAGACACATCATAGCTGTTGGACAACATTAGTTAGCAAAGGTGAATTATAAACGTTTGACAAACAAATGCATCCTGAAACATACTTTCGTCAAACTAATGCATCATTTCTGCATAAAATATCATTTTTGCTGACAACAAAAGAGACCATTAGAGATAACTCGCTATATTCACCAAAACAGTATATATATATATATATATATATATATATATATATATATATATATATATATATATATATATATATATATATATTATTTCAAAACAGTATACATATATATATATATAATCATATACATAAACAATAAAACAATAACAAACTAAGTTAATCCAGAATAATCATTAAAATA
>JAODUO010001396.1:0-15000 GCA_025642075.2 Ridgeia piscesae | reverse complement strand
CCAGAATAGCAGAACGTATTTTATACATAACAAAGCGCTACAATTTAAAGATAGTGTATGCACCAACAACAACAAACTCAGTAGACGACATAAATAGCGTCTACAACGACGTGGGTGAGACTTTAGGGAAACCAAACCATTACACGGTGGTGATGGGAGACATTAACGCGCAAATCGGGAAACATAAACGGGCAGTTTTGGGCTTGAATTGAGAAACGAAAATTGGCGAAACCTTGGTAGTATGGGCAACATAAAGAAACGGTAAAATCATGAATACAACCTTTCTAAAGAAAGCAGGGAGGACATGGATGTGAAAAAGCCCAAACGGTTTAACGAAGACCGAAATTGACTATATCATATCACACAGGCCAGACATTGTCACATACGTAACATTCATCAACCAAGTCAACCTTGGAAATGACCACAGAATGGCCACGACCAACATCAAACTGTACTTAGAGATGGAATACAAATAAATGTTGACCAAGAGTAGATATTACACAAATAGGCTAGAACATATAGATCGAATTCCAAATAGAATTGAGACCCCAATTCGAGATTCTACAAGAACGAGACGACATCGACATCTTGAGATGACGAAACGACGAGATATGGTGGAAAACGTCAGCGATAAACAACAAATATAATACGCAGAAATATGCAAGACCATCAAAAAGAAACCAAGAGAGGACATCAGGAAATACAACCAAGAAACGAGAAACGATCATGGTATCAAAGAGCCTAAGAAAAGTCCGAAGAATGCAGAAACAGGGTAGAGAAATCCATGATCAAGATAAGATTATAGACGTAATAGAGGAATTATACACCGACAGTGAACAGAGTAATACAATCCACACTGACCCAATAGACGTATCAGATAAAACATTAAAAGCAAGAATGACAAAAGTGAGTAAATGTTTATCAGAAAGACAATTATCCACAGCTTGGACGAAAGCTAAGATGGTGATTATCTTCAAGAACAAATTTAGAAAGACCTCAAGAACTACCGACCGATCTGTCTATTATCAAACATCTAAACATGCTCACGAAAATACTAACGAAAATGCCAGAGACGACACTCGACGAAAACCTGCCACAAGATCAAGCTGGACTCAGGAGCAGATACTCAACGATAGACCAAATCCATGTCGTAAGTCAACTGAAGGACAAGTGCAGAGAATATAATATCCCACTCTGCATCGTTTTCGTCGACTACGCTGATTATATCGCTGTGCTCCAGTGAACGCAATCTGTTGTCTGTGTCAAGACATCAATATCAATTATGACTGCTGCATTTTGAATGAAGCTTGAGTCACCAGTTTTATAGATCATTTTATACAGCGCTGTGAGCGAAGGAAGTAGAAACGCCATACAATGTTTATCTCTTGGTGACCCTCCATACACAACATTCAAAATGAGCTACAAATATATGGTTTTATTAAATACGTGTTAGCCAGATATGTACGTAATTCATTTGAAAGTCTTTTACACGAACACAGCTTGAGCTATAGAACATATACGTTGATTTTTGATTAATTGTAGGAAATTATAAATTTATGATTCAATTAAACAAGATAATATCTAGAAATGTGTTTTCGAGGAGGGTTAATCATAATTCTATATTTGGAGAACAGCAACAGGGCAATGCCACGTATCATCCATCAAACTACTATGCAATGAATCTTACCATTGCAAAAGTGTTTACTAATTGCGTAGTCTAAATGGATTAACAAAGTCCATTGAAGAATGCGCATATGGATCTGGTACATATTCCAGTGGTACTCTAACTGCCTTGTCATAATCACATTGCTAAGATGACAACAAAGAGCATGGTCAAAATCCTTGGAACCCGATTGCAGGATAATTTCGCACAGTTACATTTAAGCCAAATTAGGTAGCTCGCTGTCTCACAAGGGAGACACATTTTACGAAAAAGTAAATTTACGTGTATACGGTTCATAAATGTTTGTGTAATAATGTTGTATAAATATTGTTGTAATTGCAGATATATATGTGTGACTCCCGCAGCATGTTTGATATTCTCAATTTAACATAGACTCCTGCATATATGAATGCTTACCTTGCTTTCGATCTTATTAAACAGTGTATTGTACTCAGAGCTGAACGTGTCAGCTAAATGTATGCTGTATTTCTCATTGGGCATCGTGAACCAGGTTGGGTAACTAAAGTACTCCTGTCCCAAATCCATACCAACTACTTGTATAGTAGCTGTCGCATTGTCTTGACCTATTAAAGTGAAGCCAGTGTCACGGATAAATATAAACCATGCAAACATCAAACGAACATAACATTATACATCAAAAACATAAACCTAGTAAATGTATCGAACACAAGTGGGTACGTAAATCTCAAAATACAACAGGAAAAATCTATGAAATCATAAAACAAGTGAACCACAAAGTGAAGACCTGTTTAAGTTTTCGTTATTGTCACTGACTAACACATTTAAACAACTTGATGCAGTTTACAATCTTCCAGGAAAAGTCACTTCAAATACACATTCTTCAGTCACCGCAAGCACCACATTTCATACACTATGATAAAGAGTCACATTTGTAAACACCCAAATGCAGACAGCTGCAACTACATAATATGTACTTTAAAAGATTTATATTACTAGGTCTATGATTTACACACGAAAGATAACTGAAACACGCTGACACAACAGTATAGTTAAGTTTTTTTATATTTCGTGTGAGACTAATCAGGAAGACGAGTGTGGCCGCCAAATATGACTTCAATATTTCATTTTGATAATATACCGCAGTGCATAAACGGTTTACGATCTCCTGCACTATATATGACACAAAAAACTAAATACAGACATTCGTGAAGATGTTCATCAATTGGAAGAACATTATTTTCAAACAAGATTTCTTATTTCAAACTAATATTTTTGTATACTCACATCGACGTTTCGACCACCATCGGTGGTATTCATCAGGAACAGTATTTTCACTGACCGTCCGATAGTGGAAAGGTCGAAGTGAGTAGAACATTATTAGGTGAGAAATAAGAAATCTTGTCTGAACAAGGCATTGTAAAGATTTAACACTTATCAAATAGTCGGTATTTTGGAATTTATTTAAATTTATATAAACGACTTAACAGATAACATTTTCATATGAATCGAGAGGAATTTGTTAAGGGTCATGTGGTATTGCTATGTCATTGTTGGTAATATTAGCGTAAATGCCATTGTAATGTGAACATGTCAGTTGACGTTGCGCAATTATTAATTTATCTAGAAACACATTAAAAACACGTTTATTTTAAGATTACCTCTGTAAGGAATGATTCACCGCAACCAGAAGAAACTCTTAGCATGAATATGTTTACGACTGTTTCATGTTGCTACGGCTACCACTGTTGTTACACAGGCTTACCTGTTTGACAATGGTCATCAGTGTACCCAGCAAGGCATTTGCAAGTATATTCGTTTGACTTTATCGTACATGTTCGCCTTCTTAAAACCGATTTGTGTGAAAGAGTTTGACAATTGTCATCAGTGTTGGTGTACATTCTTTCCTATTTGACAATTGTCATCAGTGTTAGTGCACATACTTTCCTGTTTGACAATTGTCATCAGTGTTGGTGCACACACTTACCTGTTTGACAATTATCTCCAGTGTATCCAGCAACGCATGTGCAAGTACGTCGGTTCACTGCATCAGTACATGAACCGCCATTCTTGCACGGGTTACTTGCGCACTCATTTATATCTACAACATAAACTAATTTTTTACACTGTCATTTAGTTGTGTATATGGGTTTTACCTGAAATAAATGTATTCGTATTCGTGGTAGATACCAAATACACAAAACAAGAGACCTTATCTCAAGTTAATTTTATAACGAGTACTTTAAACTATGTTTGTAGAGTTAAAATTCCGTTTTTAATGTATCTCCGGTATACATTCTAATAAAAATGTCGTGTGATATTAACTATTGTCTTACATCGCAATATACCACTCTAAAAATTCCGGGACTAAAAAAAAACAATTAGAGGAGAAATACCGAAATATCAATAAACGTTAATTTAAATATTGCGTTATAAAATGGCATTACGTATAGCTAGTTGGCAAGTGTTCTAGTTATGACTTTAGCGTAAAGATCTTGTCCTTAAATCTTCAAACCTATACTTGTGAAAGAATTTGACAATTGTCATCAGTGTTGGTGTACATACTTTCCTGTTTGACAATTGTCGTCAGTGTTGGTGCACACACTTACCTGTTTGACAATTATCTCCAGTGTATCCAGCAAAGCATGTGCAAGTATGTCGGTTCACAGCATCAGTACACGTCCCGCCGTTCTTGCATGGGCTGCTAGCGCACTCATTTATGTCTACAACATAAAATATATGTTTAACACGAAATACATTGTAATTTAATAGATGCCAAACGCACAAAGACGAGGTTTCATCTAATAAGTTAACATGTACGTGTTAGTTATCTTACGATGAGTTCATTTTTAATCAACGAATGTGTGAATGACATTGGACAGTGGCTGGTTTACAGGCATCTTCTCATAAATGCGTTGAAGACCGAATCAGTCGTTCCTCCGCCGTTCACTCGCTTTCTCCAGTGTCCACCATCAATGTGTGGGGGTCATCCATATCACTGTCGCTGACTTTTCATGATTTAAATGTATTACTCGACAGCCGTCTTGACATGTCGGCCTAACTATCGAACGACTCCCGAGCTGGTTACTCAAATCTATTTCGTGTTTCCAAAATACGAACAAGTCTGACAACTGGTGTTTGCACGGCTCTCGTTCACTCCCTCGTTACATCACTGCTCAACTACGGAAAGGATGCCCAGTAAGCCATCTTCGACCGCGTCTTTCACTGCCTTTAGGTAGTGCAGCGCTCGGCAGCCAGAGTCGAGCTACGATTAAAGCCAGGCGATCCGAACCATACGGTCGCATTGGGACAACTCCACTGGTTGCTCGTGAAGTGTTGCAACCGACACGACCAGACGACGGCGTACGTCGACAAGCTAATCACGCCTTATGTAACGGATAAATATAAACTATGCAAATATCAAACGAACATAACATTATACATCAAAAACCTAAACCTAATAAATTTATCGAACAAAAGTAGGTACGTAAATCTCAAAATACAACAAGAAAAATCTATGAAATCATAAAACAAGTGAACCAAAAAGAGAACACCTGTTTAAGTTTTCTTCAGTGTCACTGACTAACACATTTAAACAACTTGATGCAACTTCACAGTCTTCAAGGAAAAGTCATTTCAAATACACATTCTTCAGTCACCGCAAGCACCACATTTCATACACTATGATAAAGAGTCACATTTGTAAACACCCAACTGCAGTTAGCTGCAACTATATGATATGTACTTTAAAACATTTATATTACTAGGTTTATGATTAACACACGAAACATAACTCAAACACGCTGACACAACAGCACAATTAACCTTGTACACTTTGTGTGAGACTAATCAGGAAGTCGAGTGTGGCCGCCAAATATGACATCAATATTTCATTTTGATAATATACTGCCGTGAATAAACGGTTGACGATCTCCTGCACTATTTATGATACAATTAACTAAATACAGACATTCGTGAAGATGTTCATCAAGATGGAAGAACAATAATTTCAAACAAGATTTCTTATTTCACAACTAATATTTTTGTATACTCACATCGACGTTTCGACCACCATCGGTGGTCTTCATTAGGAACAATATTTCCACTGACCTTCAGATGGCGTTGCGAGCAACTAGCGAGCAGTGGAGATACTGTTGCTGATGAAGACCACCGATAGTGGTCGAAAGGTCGATGTGAGTAAAACATTATTAGATGATAAATAAGAAATCCTGTCTGTACAAAGCATTGCAAAGATTTAACACTGATCAAATAGTCGGTATTTTGGAATTTATTTAAGAAACGACTTAACAGATAACATTTTCATACGAATTGAGAGGAATTTGTTAAGGGTCACGTGGTATTATTATGTCTTTGTTGGTAATATTGGCGTAAATGTCATTGTAGTGTGAACATGTCACTTGATGCTGCACAATTGTTAATTTATCTAGAAACACATTAAAAACACGTTTATTTTAAGATTACCTCTGTAATTAATGTTTCCCCCCCCCCCCCCCCCCCCCCCCCCCCCAAAAAAAAAAAAAAAAAAAAAAAAAAAAAAAAAAAAAATTGTCATCAGTGTGGGACTTTCCTATTTGACATTTATGATCAGTGTTGGTGCACATACTTTCCTGTTTGACAATTGTCGTCAGTGTTGGTGAACACACTTACCTGTTTGACAATTATCTCCAGTGTATCCAGCAAAGCATGTGCAAGTACGTCGGTTCACTGCATCAGTACACGTCCCGCCGTTCTTGCATGGGCTGCTAGCGCACTCATTTATGTCTACAACATAAAATATATGTTTAACACGAAATATATTGTAATTTAGTAGATGCCAAACGCACAAAGACGAGGTCTCATCTAATAAGTTAACATGTACGTGTAAGTTATCTTACGATGAGTTCTTTTTTAATCAACGAATGTGTGAATGACATTGGACAGTGGCTGGTTTACAGGCATCTTCTCATAAATGCGTTGAAGACCGAATCAGTCGTTCCTCCGCCGTTCACTCGCTTTCTCCAGTGTCCACCATCAATGTGTGGGGGTCATCCATATCACTGTCGCTGACTTTTCATGATTTAAATGTATTACTCGACAGCCGTCTTGACATGTCGGCCTAACTATCGAACGACTCCGAGCTGGTTACTCAAATCTATTTCGTGTTTCCAAAATACGAACAAGTCTGACAACTGGTGTTTGCACGGCTCTCGTTCACTCCCTCGTTACATCACTGCTCAACTACGGAAAGGATGCCCAGTAAGCCATCTTCGACCGCGTCTTTCACTGCCTTTAGGTAGTGCAGCGCTCGGCAGCCAGAGTGAGCTCGATTAAAGCCAGGCGATCCGAACCATACGGTCGCATTGGGACAACTCCACTGGTTGCTCGTGAAGTGTTGCAACCGACACGACCAGACGACGGCGTACGTCGACAAGCTAATACGCTTATGTAACGGATAAATATAAATATGCAAATATCAAACGAACATAACATTATACATCAAAAACCTAAACCTAATAAATTATCGACAAAAGTAGGTACGTAAATCTCAAAATACAACAAGAAAAATCTATGAAATCATAAAACAAGTGAACCAAAAAGAGAACACCTGTTTAAGTTTTCTTTAGTGTCACTGACTAACACATTTAAACAACTTGATGCAATTTCACAGTCTTCAAGGAAAAGTCATTTCAAATACACATTCTTCAGTCACCGCAAGCACCACATTTCATACACTATGATAAAGAGTCACATTTGTAAACACCCAACTGCAGTTAGCTGCAACTATTGATATGTACTTTAAAACATTTATATTACTAGGTTTATGATTAACACACGAAACATAACTCAAACACGCTGACACAACAGCACAATTAACCTTGTCACTTTGTGTGAGACTAATCAGGAAGTCGAGTGTGGCCGCCAAATATGACATCAATATTTCATTTTGATAATATACTGCCGTGAATAAACGGTTGACGATCTCCTGCACTATTTATGATACAATTAACTAAATACAGACATTCGTGAAGATGTTCATCAAGATGGAAGAACAATAATTTCAAACAAGATTTCTTATTTCACAACTAATATTTTTGTATACTCACATCGACGTTTCGACCACCATCGGTGGTCTTCATTAGGAACAATATTTCCACTGACCTTCAGATGGCGTTGCGAGCAACTAGCGAGCAGTGGAGATACTGTTGCTGATGAAGACCACCGATAGTGGTCGAAAGGTCGATGTGAGTAAAACATTATTAGATGATCAATAAGAAATCCTGTCTGTACAAAGCATTGCAAAGATTTAACACTGATCAAATAGTCGGTATTTTGGAATTTATTTAAGAAACGACTTAACAGATAACATTTTCATACGAATTGAGAGGAATTTGTTAAGGGTCACGTGGTATTATTATGTCTTTGTTGGTAATATTGGCGTAAATGTCATTGTAGTGTGAACATGTCACTTGATGCTGCACAATTGTTAATTTATCTAGAAACACATTAAAAACACGTTTATTTTAAGATTACCTCTGTAATTAATGCTTCACTGCAACTAGAAGAAACTCTTAGTATGAACATGTTTACTACTGTTTCATGTTGCTACGGCTACCACTGTTGTTATGCAGGCTTACTTGTTTGACAATCGTCATCAGTGTACCCAGCAACGCATTTGCAGATATATTCGTTTGACTTTAGCGTAAAGTTCGTGTCCTTAAAGCTTCAAACCGATTTGTGTGAAAGAGTTTGACAATTGTCATCAGTGTTGGTGTAAATACTTTCCTATTTGACATTTATGATCAGTGTTGGTGCACATACTTTCCTGTTTGACAATTGTCGTCAGTGTTGGTGAACACACTTACCTGTTTGACAATTATCTCCAGTGTATCCAGCAAAGCATGTGCAAGTACGTCGGTTCACTGCATCAGTACACGTCCCGCCGTTCTTGCATGGGCTGCTAGCGCAGTCATTTATGTCTACAACATAAAATATATGTTTAACACGAAATATATTGTAATTTAGTAGATGCCAAACGCACAAAGACGAGGTCTCATCTAATAAGTTAACATGTACGTGTTATTTATCTTACGATGAGTTCTTTTTTAATCAACGAATGTGTGAATGACATTGGACAGTGGCTGGTTTACAGGCATCTTCTCATAAATGCGTTGAAGACCGAATCAGTCGTTCCTCCGCCGTTCACTCGCTTTCTCCAGTGTCCACCATCAATGTGTGGGGGTCATCCATATCACTGTCGCTGACTTTTCATGATTTAAATGTATTACTCGACAGCCGTCTTGACATGTCGGCCTAACTATCGAACGACTCCCGAGCTGGTTACTCAAATCTATTTCGTGTTTCCAAAATACGAACAAGTCTGACAACTGGTGTTTGCACGGCTCTCGTTCACTCCCTCGTTACATCACTGCTCAACTACGGAAAGGATGCCCAGTAAGCCATCTTCGACCGCGTCTTTCACTGCCTTTAGGTAGTGCAGCGCTCGGCAGCCAGAGTCGAGCTACGATTAAAGCCAGGCGATCCGAACCATACGGTCGCATTGGGACAACTCCACTGGTTGCTCGTGAAGTGTTGCAACCGACACGACCAGACGACGGCGTACGTCGACAAGCTAATGACGTCTTATGTAACGGATAAATATAAACTATGCAAATATCAAACGAACATAACATTATACATCAAAAACCTAAACCTAATAAATGTATCGTACAAAAGTAGGTACGTAAATCTCAAAATACAACAAGAAAAATCTATGAAATCATAAAACAAGTGAACCAAAAAGAGAACACCTGTTTAAGTTTTCTTTAGTGTCACTGACTAACACATTTAAACAACTTGATGCAATTTCACAGTCTTCAAGGAAAAGTCATTTCAAATACACATTCTTCAGTCACCGCAAGCACCACATTTCATACACTATGATAAAGAGTCACATTTGTAAACACCCAACTGCAGTTAGCTGCAACTATATGATATGTACTTTAAAACATTTATATTACTAGGTTTATGATTAACACACGAAACATAACTCAAACACGCTGACACAACAGCACAATTAACCTTGTACACTTTGTGTGAGACTAATCAGGAAGTCGAGTGTGGCCGCCAAATATGACATCAATATTTCATTTTGATAATATACTGCCGTGAATAAACGGTTGACGATCTCCTGCACTATTTATGATACAATTAACTAAATACAGACATTCGTGAAGATGTTCATCAAGATGGAAGAACAATAATTTCAAACAAGATTTCTTATTTCACAACTAATATTTTTGTATACTCACATCGACGTTTCGACCACCATCGGTGGTCTTCATTAGGAACAATATTTCCACTGACCTTCAGATGGCGTTGCGAGCAACTAGCGAGCAGTGGAGATACTGTTGCTGATGAAGACCACCGATAGTGGTCGAAAGGTCGATGTGAGTAAAACATTATTAGATGATAAATAAGAAATCCTGTCTGTACAAAGCATTGCAAAGATTTAAAACTGATCAAATAGTCGGTATTTTGGAATTTATTTAAGAAACGACTTAACAGATAACATTTTCATACGAATTGAGAGGAATTTGTTAAGGGTCACGTGGTATTATTATGTCTTTGTTGGTAATATTGGCGTAAATGTCATTGTAGTGTGAACATGTCACTTGATGCTGCACAATTGTTAATTTATCTAGAAACACATTAAAAACACGTTTATTTTAAGATTACCTCTGTAATTAATGCTTCACTGCAACTAGAAGAAACTCTTAGTATGAACATGTTTACTACTGTTTCATGTTGCTACGGCTACCACTGTTGTTATGCAGGCTTACTTGTTTGACAATCGTCATCAGTGTACCCAGCAACGCATTTGCAGATATATTCGTTTGACTTTAGCGTAAAGTTCTTGTCCTTAAAGCTTCAAACCGATTTGTGTGAAAGAGTTTGACAATTGTCATCAGTGTTGGTGTACATACTTTCCTATTTGACATTTATGATCAGTGTTGGTGCACATACTTTCCTGTTTGACAATTGTCGTCAGTGTTGGTGAACACACTTACCTGTTTGACAATTATCTCCAGTGTATCCAGCAACGCATGTGCAAGTACGTCGGTCCACTGCATCAGTACACGTCCCGCCGTTCTTGCATGGGCTGCTAGCGCAGTCATTTATGTCTACAACATAAAATATATGTTTAACACGAAATATATTGTAATTTAATAGATGCCAAACGCACAAAGACGAGGTTTCATCTAATAAGTTAACATGTACGTGTTAGTTATCTTACGATGAGTTCTTTTTTAATCAACGAATGTGTGAATGACATTGGACAGTGGCTGGTTTACAGGCATCTTCTCATAAATGCGTTGAAGACCGAATCAGTCGTTCCTCCGCCGTTCACTCGCTTTCTCCAGTGTCCACCATCAATGTGTGGGGGTCATCCATATCACTGTCGCTGACTTTTCATGATTTAAATGTATTACTCGACAGCCGTCTTGACATGTCGGCCTAACTATCGAACGACTCCCGAGCTGGTTACTCAAATCTATTTCGTGTTTCCAAAATACGAACAAGTCTGACAACTGGTGTTTGCACGGGTCTCGTTCACTCCCTCGTTACATCACTGCTCAACTACGGAAAGGATGCCCAGTAAGCCATCTTCGACCGCGTCTTTCACTGCCTTTAGGTGGTGCAGCGCTCGGCAGCCAGAGTCGAGCTGCGATTAAAGCCGGGCGTTCCGAACCATACGGTCGCATTGGGACAACTCCACTGGTTGCTCGTGAAGTGTTGCAACCGACACGACCAGACGACGGCGTACGTCGAAAAGCTAGTCACGCCATACGTGCCTCACCACCTGAGGATTTGCGTTCCATAGAGAGAATGAACAAATTGGTAACATATCCTAAGAATTGGTAATTCAAGGTTGCTTGCCTAATTTTCTACACCTTTCACCTTTTTACCCTTAATAAGCTCAACTGGCATACTTGATAAAAATATGTTTTCTTTAATATTTGTAGATTTGCATATTTTTTATATTTATTACAGTAGCTGACACTAACAGTGTTTTGTTGTAGTCAATTATTAATGTATGTATATATATATATATATATATATATATATATATATATATATATAAAATGAGTGTGTGTGTGTGTGTGTGTGTGTGTGTGTGTGTGTGTGTGTGTGTGTGTGTGTGTGTGTGTATCATGGTGGTGTGCAAGGCTTATATCATGCTCTGCAGTATTGGTGGGCAGCCGATCTTTGAGAGAACCATAAACTCTGCTGATGAAATTAAACGCTTTGAGATGAAAAGCAATGTACAGGGGCAGTTGCTGTTATCTGCTCTTCTTCTGGAGTTGGCGAATGGAGAAGACCATGTCTTGATGTTTCAGCTCGGAAGCCGAATTGTGACTCTGGGTAGACGCAATTCTGCCAGCTTCTGCAAGGCGGATCAAGAGGACCCGAGCAAAGAATTTGCCGACGATGCTGAGGAGGGAGATGCCTGTGTAGTTGTTGCAGTCATTTCTCTCGACTTTGTTCTTGTAGAGGTTAATGACGTTGGCGTTCGTCATGTCCTGCCGTACAGCTCCTTCTTGCCAGCACTGGCTGAGGACTTCATATGATGGCAACAATAAGATGGTTTTGCAGTGTTTTCAAGGTTAGGCGGATCCCATCGCTGCCTGGGGTCTTGCATAAGGTGAAGCTATTAATGGCCTTGCTGAGGTCTTTCACCGTCGGCCCTGCGTTTAGCTCGTCCACGGTCGGCACGTTATCGATGGCAATCGCTATTCGGATAAGGAAACACCTGTGACAAACAATCGATATTAAAATGCCTTCTCTACACAATGAAACCAGAGGTATACATTTTGTTGTATAGTTTTATTACTATTTCATCGCTGTTCCGCCGCCCCCATCAAAAGTGGTACTCAGACATACCCGTTTGACAATTATCTCCAGTGTATCCAGCAACGCATGTGCAAGTATATCGGCTCACTGCATCAGTACACGTCCCGCCGTTCTTGCATGGGCTGGTAGCGCATTCGTCTATTTCTACAACGAGATGTTTTGAGACGTATACAATAGTTATTAAGTGCTTGCTATACGTATGCATACAACGCCGCTATCACATGTAGAGATGTACGGATTATTTCTACGTCTTGTTCATCTTCCCCGATTTATGCAACGTCTACATTATTGTACCTTTTTATATTCGTGCTATTTTCCATTTTGTGAGTAATTATCATTTATTTTATCGTTTATTTGTTTGCGCGATGTAAACTGTTGTAAATGTCACAATACAGAAACATCAACTTAGCGTTGCATTGATACAAAGCGGTTTTAAGAAAACAGCCAAATAAAATAAGTTGATTAAGTAAAAAGATTAATGTACTTGCGTTCTTGTTGTAACTGCATTGCAATGTACTTATCGTCATAGTTCACTCCAGTATTGATATCATTCTTAGTTGTCTTTCAGTTGACATCAGAACGTTCTGGTGACATTTGTCCCACTCCGTTCCCGTGCGGTATAATCATTGAGTTTGATTATTGTTATGCTTCGCTGTCGATATTCATCATCATCGTCGTCGTCATCATCATCATGATAATAATAATAATCATGATCATGATCATCACCATCATCATCATCACCATCATGATCATCATCATGATCATCATCATGATCATCATCATGATGATGATGATCATCATCATCATCATGATCATCATCATGATCATGATCATGATCATGATGATCATCATCATCATCATCATCATCATCACCATCATCATCATGATCATGATGATGATGATCATCATCATCATCATAGCCATAGTGTCCCGTGGGTGGGCGAAGGCCTCAGCATGCTGCTTCCACTTCTGTCTATCTTGCGCTATCGTCTGCCATTTTGTATCATTCCAACGGTCGTCTACTTCGTCTCTCGACCGTCTCGCCGGTCTTCCTCTAGGTATTTTTCTTTCGTATGGTTTCCATAGGTTATGTCGTATTCTGCTGACGTGGCCTGCCCAGGTCCACTTCCGTCTTATGAATTTTTAATCACGTCTGTGGCCTTTGTCTTTCATTTTACTCAGATGTTTTTTTTTCTGTCCCGGTATGTGATGTTTAACGTAGTCCTTTATATTTCTGTTTGTGCGGGTGCTAGGATGTTCTTTGCTTGTCTGATGAGTGCCCAGATTTCCGCGCCGAGTATCATCGCTGGAAATACGCATGAGATGTAGACTTGTCTCTTCAAGGATGTTCCAACAATACCCTTGAATATATCGCGGTGCTTGGCGAATGCTGTCCATCCGATGGTGATTCTTCTTTGAGTCTCTTTGTCATGATTTTTGTCTAAGGTTCCGTATATCTGTTCCAGGTAGACGTAGCTTTCAACGTTCTTGATCTGAATGTTATTGATATATATATATATATATATATATATATATATATATATATATATATATATATATATATATATATATATATATATATATATATATATATATGTTCCAATATATCTTCTTGCCCAAGTATGTGTCATTTCACATGTATAATACATGTGAGTGAACAGTATTACGTTATAATGTTATGTTTTGGCTGTACTGTACATTGCTTGACATATTATTATTTATAGTATTATGGGGTGAAAAATGTTACATTTAACAACAAGATATGTTTTATAGATAAAATAGAAATATACAATATTTATAAAGAATTATATCATTGTGCCAACCAAGCACATCAAGCACACACCACATATATAGCATAATATATGTGGTATATATTGTGTCAGAAATATTGCAATATTTTTTGAATATTTAAATTACGATTTATTTCCACCGCGAACGCACCATTTGTTATATTATGACTTCACCATCCCTGATATTATGAGGCACGTATTTTTTTAAGAAATGTTAAACGTTTTTAAATTCATAACAATGAATATCATCCGCATAAAATAACTATCACATTTCATGTCTGACCTCGTGACCTACATTGTATATAATGGTCTGAATCAAACGCGAATGATGACACCAGTGTACATTCTTAAAAAACTCCGTTATTTAAATGAGATGACTTCATCCATGGCAATCTTAATCAATGTTTAATACGGTTGGTCTATACACACATGGAGTGTTAAAAGCAGTATCTCAGATAAAAGACAAACTGCGTGTGTTTATATGTGTGCATGTGCATGAGATGTAAGTACAACATGAGTTTGCGTGACAAAACTGTATAATGAAAGCAGACTTAGACACACATGTATTTACCTGTGGTGAAGGTTTCCTCTGCGACGTCTCCGGTAGAACTCTGAACCCTAGAAATCACGACAACTGTGTAGGATTTTCCAGGC
>JAODUO010001395.1:82500-100000 GCA_025642075.2 Ridgeia piscesae | reverse complement strand
TGAGAGCGGCGGTGTCCGTCATACTCGCCCGCCCACCCCGAGCCTCTGTTAATAACGTTGACTCAGTCCGCGGTGAAGCTAGCCACGCGTGTAATCTCGGACCACGGCGCGTAGTTAAAGAGATACTCCGGTCTGAATGCTGATCGACCGACCAATTGTGGCTCACGTTGGCTTGTGGGACATTAGGCGGACACTGATGGACACCAACTGTTGTTTCTACGTTGTATTCACACCTGCATTGTCCAGATGTTGTCAACGTTCCCGGACACTCCGTGTCAATTTAACGAGATCCTTTGTTCATTTTCGTAGCTGATAGCCATATTAAAAAAAAAAATATTGTAGAAATACGTTTCAGGCTCGTTAACCAGCCCGTCTACCATTCCCACTTCGGTCGTATGTTGTTTATGATCTGTCACGGCAAGGCGGAAGTAGCCACGTGAACAACACCCGATTACTAAAACGACATGTTTTTTGACTGCTATAATTTTCTCAATCGAATTTGTATTTACTGAATATAACGGATACAGTAATATAGACAGTCGTCTATGAACACATATGTACAGTTGTCCATAGGTCTTCCAACTTAGAGTTGTCAACGAATGCAGACGAACTCACACCTCCCAGTGGAGAGTCGTTTACAAATACAGATGTAACGAATTCATCCAACATAATTTTGTCTACTAGTAGACATATTCAGGCGTTTCAATTGGGTCATCTACGAATACAGCCGGACTCAGAGCTTCCCTTGGAGTCGCCTATGAATACAGACCTCGGACCTTCCAATATAGAATCACTTACGAATAAACCGTGCTCAGGATAAACCGCCTACGAACTTAAGCGTACACATTTCAATAGAAAGTAAAGATCACTTTTATATATAATGCAGTATCCTGTCATTAGCACTATAGGAGCTTTACACTTTACTCTCAGTCTCAGACAGACATGTTCAACTGAATAACATCTCCACTTCTCTGGGAGATTCCAGTCATGCGCGAAGAATATTAGTACACATCGAATGCCTCACCGCTGTCTCGTGCTTACAGTAGAACAACGTAGGGTGACGTCAGTAACCAACGTTCAGCACGACATAGGATTCGAACTCGGACTGTCTCTCTATTAACAGTTCGATGCTCAAGCTCCGACAGGTGGTGTACGAATACAGACGCATTAGAACCGACACCGACGTACTCGGGCCGTTCAGTGTTTTGCAGACGTACTGAGACCGTCCAGTACTTTTATATACGAATACGAATGCAGACTTACTGAGACCGTCCAGTACTTTTATATACGAATACGAATGCAGACGTGCTGAGACCGTCCAGTACTTTTATATACGAATACGAATGCAGACATACTGAGACCGTCCAGTACTTTTATATACGAATACGAATGCAGACATACTGAGACCGTCCAGTACTTTTATATACGAATACGAATGCAGACATACTGAGACCGTCCAGTACTTTTATATACGAATACGAATGCAGACATACTGAGACCGTCCAGTACTTTTATATACGAATACGAATGCAGACGTGCTGAGACCGTCCAGTACTTTTATATACGAATACGAATGCAGACGTGCTGAGACCGTCCAGTACTTTTATATACGAATACGAATGCAGACATACTGAGACCGTCCAGTACTTTTATATACGAATACGAATGCAGACATACTGAGACCGTCCAGTACTTTTATACACGAATACGAATACAGACGTACTGAGACCGTCTAGTATTTGTATACACGAATACGAATGCAGACGTACTGAGACCGTCTAGTATTTTATACACGAATACGAATGCAGACGTACTGAGACTGTCCAGTATGTTTGTACACGAATGCAGACGTACTGAGACCGCCCAGTATTTGTGTATATGAATGCAGACGTACTGAGACGGTCCAGTATTTGTGTATACGAATACAAATGCAGATGCACCCGGACCATCCAGTATGTTTGCACAGACATACTCAGCACACATACTCAGACCTTCCTATAGTGTTGTCTACGAATATAAACATATTCAGGCCTTCCATGCAGAATTGTACAAATGCCGACATACTCTGTCCTTCCAATGATGTTGTGTTGAAATACAGACGTACTCAGACGTTCCAGTAAAGTTGTCTACGAATACAATCGTACCTAAACCTTCCACTATTGTTGCATACAAATGCAGGCATTCTCAGACGTGTCAGTAGCGTGTCGTCGAACACAGACGTAAACAGCTATCTTACGTAGCGGAAGTACAGCAGCTGTTACACCGATGCAACAGCTCACCTAGAAGAATACCTGCCGGGCACGGTCCACGGTCCACGACCGCTGGACGTCTTTGTAGAGCACTAACATTAGTCAATGATTCTGTTCGGACGCGCTTCGAACACGTGGAAACTCACAAGAACAATTATCAATATGTCGCTACATCAGCGCTGCTCCGTGCACGGTTGTAAACAGACGTCGACTAAACTACCAAATTCAGTTCAATAACGTACTGTTGGTGTCCTGAAATAGTTACGTAAGTCAGCAAATACTGCCACAACCAAGTCAGCGTAAGTCCTCAGGCCTTCAGTAAAAACCATAACCACGATTGACTTACATTTAAGTCGACGTCTGCCTGGAAGGTTCCAGGAACTCGCAGAACTATTGTCAATGGTTCACTATTGGCAAGATAACATAACGTGTGACAGAGACTACAGACAAACAAAAAGAAACAAAACATGAGAGATTAACAGCCTTCTCTAATCAGTTCATAATCTACATATGCATATTCCCAGCCTGTTGCTGTTCGTTATAAACAGGTTGTTACGACACACGTCGGAACACGATTTGTAACAGCAAGAGAGCGAATTTGTCTTCATTTGAGAGTTTCCATAACCAGCTCCTTGAGCGTGCACTCACCTGCAAGCGTCCACCACTCGAAGTAGGAGACGTTAATCCGCCGGCTCGCCGCTACGGCCAAGTGTGTCCGGCCCGAGACGGAATCATTGACTGCGCTAATCGCTGGCTGCGCCGTTATTTGACGCCCGTCAGTCAGGCGAGAAGGACTTCACTGCGCGGACACAGCCGCAGGCGCTCTGCCCTGGCTGTGACCGGCGCTACATATTCACATTGTAAAGAAGTCATTCTTTGTGGTTGCCGTGACTAAGTAGTGAGTAGCGGCGTTAGGCCGGCTTGTGGCGACATGTAAGTGGTCGCGTCTTTTACACACCGCGGGACGTCACTACGACACACAATGGCGCAACAAAACGTGCCTGATCTTGACCGGTAAAATAATATAATCATTGCACTTGTACCTAAGGCACCTTGGCACAAATTCAGCCAGACAAACGTTTGTTTATCTGATGGTAGTGATGTTACTATTACATAAGCGTGCGATATATTCACACAGACGGTGTACGGCCTCGGTGCGGTTTGAGGATTTGTTTAATATGTTATTATTAAAGGGCCCACAAGCTTAGTAGAAACTATGAAAAAAGTATGTTGACTGGAGAGGGTTTCATGGATCCCGAGTTGATGACAGACTTTCGTTGGTCTTACAGTGTTGGTCTTATATTGCTTATATTGAACCTACATAGTTGATAAGCTGTCGGTGGTCATACCCTGTATGTTGTCATTGTTCGTATGTGATAAGATGTTGCTGGTCTTACATCGTTGTCGGACTGCGTTTGTCGTATTTGAAAACAAGCTGTCGGTTACCACAGTACACAAGCTGTCGGTTATCACATTAGACAAGCTGTCGGTTATCACAGTACACAAGCTGTCGGCTACCACATTAGACAAGCTGTCGGTTACCACAGCAGACAAGCTCTCGGTTACCACAGTAGACAATGTGTCGGCTACCACAGCAGACAAAGCTGTCGGTTACCACAGTACACAAGCTGTCGGTTACCATAGTAGACAAGCTGTCGGTTACCACAGTAGACAAGCTGTCGGTTACCACAGTACACAGGCTGTCGATTACCACAGTACACAAGCTGTCGGTTACCACAGTAGACAAGCTGTCGGTTACCACAGTAGACAATCTGTCGGTTACCACAGTAGACAATCTGTCGATTACCACAGTAGACAATCTGTCGGTTACCACAGTAGACAAGCTGTCGGTTACCCAGTAGACAAGCTGTCGGTTACCACAGTAGACAATCTGTCGGTTACCACAGTAGACAATCTGTCGGTTACCACAGTAGACAATCTGTCGGTTACCACAGTAGACAAGCTGTCGGTTACCGCAGTAGATAATCTGTCGGTTACCACAGTAGACAAGCTGCCGGTTACCGCAGTAGACAATCTGTCGGTTACCACAGTAGACAATCTGTCGGTTACCACAGTAGACAATCTGTCGGTTACCACAGTAGACAATCTGTCGGTACACAGTAGACACTGTCGGTTACCACAGTAGACAATCTGTCGGTTACCACAGTAGACAAGCTGTCGGTTACCGCAGTAGACAATCTGTCGGTTACCACAGTAGACAATCTGTCGGTTACCGCAGTAGACAATCTGTCGGTTACCACAGTAGACAAGCTGTCGGTTACCACAGTAGACAATCTGTCGGTTACCACAGTAGACAATCTGTCGGTTACCACAGTAGACAATCTGTCGGTTACCACAGTAGACAAGCTGTCGGTTACCACAGTAGACAATCTGTCGGTTACCACAGTAGACAAGCTGTCGGTTACCACAGTAGACAATCTGTCGGTTACCACAGTAGACAATCTGTCGGTTACCACAGTAGACAATCTGTCGGTTACACAGTAGACAATCTGTCGGTTACCACAGTAGACAATCTGTCGGTTACCACAGTAGACAATCTGTCGGTTACCACAGTAGACAATCTGTCGGTTACCACAGTAGACAATCTGTCGGTTACCACAGTAGACAATCTGTCGGTTACCACAGTAGACAAGCTGTCGGTTACCACAGTAGACAAGCTGTCGGTTACCACAGTAGACAATCTGTCGGTTACCACAGTAGACAATCTGTCGGTTACCACAGTAGACAATCTGTCGGTTACCACAGTAGACAATCTGTCGGTTACCACAGTAGACAATCTGTCGGTTACCACAGTAGACAATCTGTCGGTTACCACAGTAGACAATCTGTCGGTTACCACAGTAGACAATCTGTCGGTTACCACAGTAGACAATCTGTCGGTTACCACAGTAGACAATCTGTCGGTTACCACAGTAGACAATCTGTCGGTTACCACAGTAGACAATCTGTCGGTTACCACAGTAGACAATCTGTCGGTTACCGCAGTAGACAATCTGTCGGTTACCACAGTAGACAATCTGTCGGTTACCACAGTAGACAATCTGTCGGTTACCACAGTAGACAATCTGTCGGTTACCACAGTAGACAATCTGTCGGTTACCCAGTAGACAATCTGTCGGTTACCACAGTAGACAATCTGTCGGTTACCACAGTAGACAATCTGTCGGTTACCACAGTAGACAATCTGTCGGTTACCACAGTAGACAAGCTGTCGGTTACCACAGTAGACAAGCTGTCGGTTACCACAGTAGACAATCTGTCGGTTACCACAGTAGACAATCTGTCGGTTACACAGTAGACAAGCTGTCGGTTACCACAGTAGACAATCTGTCGGTTACACAGTAGACAATCTGTCGGTTACCACAGTAGACAAGCTGTCGGTTACACAGTAGACAATCTGTCGGTTACCACAGTAGACAATCTGTCGGTTACCACAGTAGACAATCTGTCGGTTACCACAGTAGACAATCTGTCGGTTACCACAGTAGACAAGCTGTCGGTTACAGCAGTAGACAATCTGTCGGTTACCACAGTAGACAAGCTGTCGGTTACCACAGTAGACAATCTGTCGGTTACCACAGTAGACAATCTGTCGGTTACACAGTAGACAATCTGTCGGTTACCACAGTAGACAATCTGTCGGTTACGCACAGTAGACAATCTGTCGGTTACCACAGTAGACAAGCTGTCGGTTACCACAGTAGACAATCTGTCGGTTACCACAGTAGACAAGCTGTCGGTTAGCACAGTAGACAATCTGTCGGTTAGCACAGTAGACAATCTGTCGGTTACCACAGTAGACAAGTCTGTCGGTTACCAAAACGTAAGAGACAAGCTGTCGGTTACCACAGTAGACAATCTGTCGGTTACCACAGTAGACAAGCTGTCGGTTACCACAGTAGACAAGCTGTCGGTTACCACAGTAGACAATCTGTCGGTTACCACAGTAGACAAGCTGTCGGTTACCAGTAGACAACTGTCGGTTACCACAGTAGACAATCTGTCGGTTACCACAGTAGACAATCTGTCGGTTACCACAGTAGACAACTGCGGTTACCAGTAGACAATCTGTCGGTTACCACAGTAGACAATCTGTCGGTTACCACAGTAGACAAGCTGTCGGTTACTACAGTAGACAATCTGTCGGTTACCACAGTAGACAATCTGTCGGTTACCACAGTAGACAATCTGTCGGTTACACAGTAGACAATCTGTCGGTTACACAGTAGACAATCTGTCGGTTACTACAGTAGACAATCTGCTTACACAGTAGACAGCGTTACATGCAACTGTCGGTTACACAGGATAATCTGTCGGTTACACAGTAGACAATCTGCGTTACCACAGTAGACAACTGCCGGTTACGCAGTAGACAATCTGTCGGTTACCACAGTAGACAAGCTGTCGGTTACCACAGTAGACAATCTGTCGGTTACCACAGTAAAACAAGCTGTCGGTTAGCACAGTAGAAAAGCTGTCGGTTAGCACAGTAGACAATCTGTCGGTTACCACAGTAGACAAGTCTGTCGGTTACCACAGTAGACAATCTGTCGGTTACCACAGTAGACAAGCTGTCGGTTAGCACAGTAGACAATCTGTCGGTTAGCACAGTAGACAAGCTGTCGGTTACCACAGTAGACAAGCTGTCGGTTACCACAGTAGACAAGCTGCCGGTTACTGCAGTAGACAATCTGTCGGTTACCACAGTAGACAATCTGCCGGTTACCGCAGTAGACAATCTATCGGTTACCACAGTAGACAAGCTGCCGGTTACTGCAGTAGACAATCTGTCGGTTACCACAGTAGACAATCTGTCGGTTACCACAGTAGACAAGCTGTCGGTTACCACAGTAGACAAGCTGTCGGTTACCACAGTAGACAATCTGTCGGTTAGCACAGTAGACAATCTGTCGGTTACCACAGTAGACAAGCTGTCGGTTAGCACAGTAGACAATCTGTCGGTTACCACAGTAGACAAGCTGTCGGTTAGCACAGTAGACAATCTGTCGGTTAGCACATTAGACAATCTGTCGGTTACCACAGTAGACAATCTGTCGGTTAGCAAGAGTGGGGACAATTTTCTGTCGGTTACCACAGTAGACAAGCTGTCGGTTAGCACAGTAGACAAGCTGTCGGTTAGCACAGTAGACAATCTGTCGGTTATTACAGTAGACAATCTGTCGGTTAGCACAGTAGACAATCTGTCGGTTAAAGCACAGTAGACAATCTGTCGGTTACCACAATAGACAAGCTGTCGGTTAGCACTGTAGACAAGCTGTCGGTTATCACAGTAGACAATCTGTCGGTTAGCACAGTAGACAATCTGTCGGTTAACACAGTAGACAATCTGTCGGTTACCACAGTAGACAAGCTGTCGGTTAGCACAGAACACAACTAGTCGCTGGTCCAACCCAACTGTGCAGGATAAGAGCGGTAGTTGACTGCTCGACTGTTGACACCTCGTCAGCAGGGAACTCTGGCGCGAGAGGATGGTCCGCTATACTGCGTTTACGGGATGCAAAAGCTTGCATCCTACACGAATAGAAACAGCAACAAGACGGGTGCAAAATAATTGTTGCGTCCCATGGGATACATGCCTTTCAGTAACATAAACGAATTCCATTCTAATTCGTGCAGATATCGGTTCAGGCTTCATCGTTTTAATTGAGCGCTGTCGCCGTGCGATTTAAAACTTCGTAATGTATTGCAGATACACTGACGAACAGCAAAGCGACTTAGAAGTATTCTTTTGTATAATTCAGCAACCGCTCGTTATCACTAATCAGATGATGTTCTTCCAACAATCAGGCTGACTTTATATCTCGGGGTCGTCATGTCATTTTTCAATGTTGTTTCAGATATGCAGCGCATTTTTGTGCATTAAAAACAATTATTTGACGGGAATTTTAGGTCCAAATAGCGCTCTGGATTTTGTTAACATGTGAGTTATTAATACTTTTGGTTTTGTTTCAAGTGCGCTGGGCAGTAATCCCATGTACCGGTATTTGGGACACAGTATTCATAAAATTATATAGAATGATGTAATAAACAACTTGATGAACAAATTGTAGGGAACAAAAAGGGAAGAAGGCTGCCCTAACATCCTTCCAGTTATTGAGGGGAAACATTAACAAATAAAAATGTGTTTTGTAGCAACTCATTTTGGTAAACTATTAATGAAGCTATTCGTGTTTACACGGGTCGTGTAAGTTGTGAATATTTACAATTTCAATCTAAAAACCAATAAACGCGACCCTCTCTATAGGCTAGGGACCGCCTCAAAGGAAGGGCGGGCGTTCTCTAAGACCCTAAAACACAAATACCCAGGAAAACACCTTATTCCACACGCGCACGCGCACGCGCACGCAGGCACACGCGCACGCGCACGCACGCGCACGCGCACGCGCACGCGCACACGCACACGCACACGCACACGCACACGCACACGCACACGCACACGCACACGCACACGCACACGCACCACGCACACGCACACGCACACGCACACGCACACGCACACGCACACGCACACGCACACGCACACGCACACGCACGCAACGCACACGCACACGCACACGCACACGCACACGCACACGCACACGCACACGCACACGCACACGCACACGCACACGCACACGCACACGCACACGCACACGCACACGCACACGCACACGCACACGCACACGCACACGCACACGCACACGCACACGCACACGCACACGCACACGCACACGCACGCACACGCACACGCACACGCACACGCACACGCACACGCACACGCACACGCACACGCACACGCACACGCACACGCACACGCACACGCACACGCACACGCACACGCACACGCACACGCACACGCACACACGCACACGCACACGCACACGCACACGCACACGCACACGCCACGCACGCACACGCACACGCACACGCACACGCACACGCACACGCACACGCACCACGCACACGCACACGCACACGCACACGCACACGCACACGCACACGCACACGCACGCACACGCACACGCACACGCACACGCACACGCACACGCACACGCACACGCACACGCACACGCACACGCACACGCACACGCACACGCACACGCACACGCACACGCACACGCACACGCACACGCACACGCACACGCACACGCACACGCACACGCACACGCACACGCACACGCACACGCACACGCACACGCACACGCACACGCACACACGTACAGATCACACTGAACCGACAACGCAGACATAAGCACAAACGGACATTTATTAATCTTTCATCTGTACTTGATGGGCTGATTTGGAAGGGAATCTGATGTCACGGCTATACCAGCACATATCTGCGTATTACTTGTGATGCTGGAAGTTACTCAGACGGAACCGTGGACTCTATTCTCCTCATAGCCTCGCCTGCGAATGCTCTGGATCTCTCCCCTGCATTTAGTGTCAAAAGCGTCTAGTTTGTTTTCTTACATTTTACCGGCCATGTTTCGTACCAAGAAAACATCCGAGGTTAAAATACACAAATCATTCATCACAGGCCACATTACTCAAACAGCAGTGTGATAGATGGAGACGGCGCAGTGTATCGAAGGGACGTTGGGCTAAACGCGCACGCGGAAATTATTTAAGTCTTGTCGTGTGATAAAACTTAACAAGAGTAATGAAAACACGACTCAGGACAGGGGATGGTGTAAGAATAATGTTACCTTTATTAACATGATTCTGACTGACCCATGTGTATTATCTTGGGTTGTGAGGTGAAACATACCCTAGGGTATCATCCATATCCCGGAATGCCTGAATGTCCCTGCCCCGGTTACTATGCTGAGCTATTGGATTAGTTAGCACCGTGTGCCTTGTTTATATAGCATCGTGTTTAGTTAGATTGATCTTGTTTCAAGCTCGATTCGAAATATACAGAGCTATGTAAATCGATTATAACATTTACGACACATGTGATATCATGTAACCTTTACATTCGGGACGGAGAAAAGATACATTCGGTTATTTCCCCCCAAGGGGAGGGTAGTCTGTCCGTATCGTTTCTTAAGTGGGGAGATCTACAGTTTAGCCAGAAGTGTATGTCCGACATATAGCGACGGCGACGGCGACGGCGACGGCGACGGCGACGGCGACGGCGACGGCGACGGCGACGGCGACGGCGACGGCGACGGCGACGGCGACGGCGACGGCGACGGCGACGGCGACGGCGACGGCGACGGCGACGGCGACGGCGACGGCGACGGCGACGGCGACGGCGACGGCGACGGCGACGGCGACGGCGACGGCGACGGCGAGACAAACGTTCCAAATGCGATGTGCTCGTTTGCCGTAGATTATTTTATTTTAAGTTGTTGTTGCTATTGTTGGCGATATATTTATTCATCCATTGTTGACGTTGTTGTACGTGTCGAAGTCGTTGTTGATGTCGTTGTTATTGTTGTTGTTAATATTGTTATTAGATAAAAAGGCACGTTCTTATATAGCGCAGTATCCAGTCCTCAGGACCGCTCAAAGTGCTTTACACTTCCCTTCCCTGGCAGACCTGTTCACTCAGACACCATTTCGGCTTCTCTGGGAAGCATCCAGCCATATGCTACAATTAATGCGCGAAAGCTGCTCGTACACATATCCACCACTGTCTATAGCCAGATACTCATTTATACAGCAGAGTGAACTGGAGCAATATAGAATGAAAACAACTTGTCCAAGGTTTTAACACTGCAACACAGGATTCGAACCCGGGTTCTCGTAGTCGAAAGTCCGAAGCTCTACCTCTGAGCCATTGCACTCTACAAAGAGCGTGGGTGGTCATTGTTATTGTTGTTATTATTAGTAGTATTATCGTCGTTGTCAGCGTCGTCATCGTTGTCTTCACGCCTCCGAGTGACAACTTAACTGCCGGTCATTCGCACGTGGGCGTGACCAGCACTTACCGGCCTTGTCAACCGCAATGTTGCGTCCGGATCACCTTAAAAGTTTAACACACAGATTAACACGAATAGTACTTCTGTCGTCATAAAAGGCACAGCAGGAAATGCAACAAAAGATCAGTATAGACTAAGTGAACACCAGTGCACGTGTTGGGGTCTCTTTATCTTGTCAACCACAGTTTGTGTTGTCATGTGTTCTCGACAGGTGGTCCACGAAAGACATTACTCTGGTATTACTAATAGCAACGACTCAGCAATGTTCGATATTATTACTTTTGTGTATTTACCACGCAATGCTGTGTTGGCCCTACTGCAAAGCAACACAAATGGTCTAGAGTTCACTTCGCAAGCTAAAGTAAACCTGTGAATTATTTGAATATGAAATTGTAATATAGTTCCTCATAATGTTTTTATAATGTTAACTTGTTTTTCTTTTCAGCCCGGAAAAGGCTTGGGTGGAATGGGTACATATTGCGTACGCACCGCACAGGTTGAGAGAGTTTCCAAAGGCGTGTAGTTGGAAGGTTTTTGCGAGAACTTGCAACGGCTGCTATAAATAAAATTCCCTACATACGGTCACGCTTATATTATAAAATGATACATATGTAATATATTTAGAGCATCGTATCAGCTGTTATAGTGTATTTTATTATTTGCAAAAACTCCTGACTTTAGATATATTTTTATGATATGTTTTGATCTAACTTGGGAGTATGCATTCTTTAGTTCATAACCATCAGGCAGATGGCGACATTGATCCGAATTGAAACAATGTATTCCGCCAGACGGCGACACTTACGATTGACACCTCTCGATCAAGTTGACGTAAGTGGGCGCGTACGCACGAATTTTTCACCCGGAACAGGGGCCGTTGACTTCGATAAATCACACATCGCCTGCCCCCAGTTCGAATCGGAGGTAAACCCTAAACCTGTTAATTTCACAATGTATTTCAGTAATGATGACGACATACAGTAAGTTTGTGACTGTCACGTAAGCACATTTGCGATGATTTGGAAATGGTGCCACGATATCGGATATGCGGGTGTCCGATTGTCTCGCCCGGGTGACAGTTACGACCTGTCGTTTACTCGTTGGCGATACTCACCGTGTCAATGACGTAATATATGTCGAAGCTAAAGTATTTTCGAATGTTGGTCAGTGTTTAGAGCCTCGATTAAAAATATCACATTTCGGTTATTAATATCCCAATTATTACGCCACGCAGCAACGCGCGTTTGTTAGAATAAACAAAAAATAAGCCAACTCAACTGTCTAGCTTGATGTGCGATGAAAGATTAAGCCAAGGATTAGTAAGTTATTTCACACTGCCGCTTTCTGTTCAGTTAATCTACTTAAATGGAATTTCAGATACCTTTGGTATTTTATTAGAACAGGTGAAATAGTAATTGTTATTCATGTAAAGGCTAGATAGGGTTTATATATTTTTTAATATGTAATATGACCCTGTGAAAATTGAAACTATAAGTCTAAGATAAATTATTAATATACTTTTTACAGCACAGTATCATCCAGTGATCAATCTTCAGGTCTCCTTAAAGTGCTTTACCCTTTACTCCCCGGCAGACCTGTTCAATTGAACACCATCTCAAGTGTTCTCAACTTCTCTGGGAAACATCCAGTCAAGCTGCAATTAATGCACAACAGCTAATCATGCACAAATATCCACCACTGTATATAACCAGGCACTTATTCATACAGCTAAGTGAACTGGAGCAATGTAGAGTGAAAAAACTAGCTCAAGATTTCACATGCTAGCAAAAGATTTGAACCCGAGTTCTCTTTGTAAAAAATCCGAAGCTATTGCTGCAGCCACTACAGTACTACTAAAAAAAGAAAAACCTTCAATATCATTTGTTTCATGAGTCAAAAACTCAAAGTGATGATGTATCTTAAATTAAAAATAACTGCTGCACATTCGTTCGAGGACCCCTCACTGCATTCATCTTATTGTAGGACGCTCTCCCGATTATTTACCCCAATGTGTAAAAATTAAACAATCTTGTCATTTTCCACATTCCTTTACAAGATAACGGATAAACCTGCATCGTAGAATATTTATACCTGGAAACAATCTGGAACCAAATGCTAAAATCATTACTATTATTATCAATAATACTTTTGAAAATATTTTAAGCTCGCATTACTTACTTGACTTGAAGAAATCTTAGTTGTCTGTGCCTGCCTCAAAGCTTATGATTCTTGCCAAATACTCGTTGGGTTCAATTTAAAGGTAAAATATCTGATACCCTGTATCGCAGCCGGATTAATGACCAACATATGTGATTCAGTAATCAGTCTATAAATCTGGCAGTCCATTAAGTTAATGTAAAATTAAATAAATGGGTAAGCATAAATGTTCTTCAAAAGTAAAGATATGCATACTGTGATGGTAGGCAAACAATTTAATTGCAATTAGCAGTCACCTTTCTTGTTAAAGTTGTAAAGAAAGATGGGCTTTATTGAATATATTGTTCATAGCTCCAAAAATATGGATTTAATCTTATGTTGTAAGAAATTAATTTACTTTGGAAACCTAAGCCAATACACGTGACACCAGTACATGACCAAAATCTGTAGATGACAGATCGAAACGTCGTATGTTTCTACAAATTTTACTCCAAAGTAGGTAATTTCTTACAATATAATGATGGGCTTGACTGGCATTAGCAGTCATCTGGTCAGATCCCCATATAGTGGTGTTGAATCTGGTAATCCTTTGCAAAATATTGGGTGTTCGACTGCTCGGAGTAATGGAAAATGTCTGTTAAAATTGAACCCTGACTTAGCTTGATGTTTTCTAACCATGGCAGGTCAGTTTATACTGTCAGTTGATGGTGATTAACTTAATTTAATGTAAACTTTATTGCAAACATGAAACTCACCAAGTGTTGGAGAGATATCTCTGTCAGTCGTGTTAACAGATATCTCACAATGACCCGGCTACTTCTAAAATGTGTTCTCATCTGATCAGGCAGATGTCTTGTTATCATGTTGGGAAAACATACTGTTGTGACATTACCAGCCAAGACTTAAGAACCAATTATGTGTAACAGCGGTGTTGCTTTTTAAAAATTTTATTAAATTAAGGTCATTCTGCAGTTGGTTATTTATTTATTTAAAAATAATTATGACAGCAATTACAGTTGCATTCTCCAGTTAGAGTGACATGTGAGTGACATGACATGAAGTGACATTAGTGAAGGGGCAGTTTTTATTGCGTAACAGAAGGTATACATTCTCACAGAGAACTATGTAATGCATGTATATGAATGGTTCAAAATGCAACAAAATTATCTGCATTTAAAGCAGAATTGACAGGCATCTCTGACCGGTGGGTTAGCATAGCTTTATCTAGAGACCTGTCCTTTGGACAGGTAAACTAATTTTTGGACAGGTAGAAATTCCAGTGGAGAGGTAAACATTTAGGTGCATAAAAGATCTTGAGAAAACTTACATAATTTTATTGTCAATTATGCTTTGAAAATGTGTGTGTGTCTGTAGTTTACGTAGATCTAGACAAGACGGATTTGATTATCAATTTCCTCTGGATGGCAATCTTCAAGAGTATTTTTTAAAGGTATTTATGTATTTTACTATAATTTTAAAGAGTTACCTGTCATAGCCTGCTGTCACCAGGTGGGGTGTTTGTTCCCTGCGTTAACACAGTTTACAGTAGCATGTGTAGTGTGTATAATTTGATGCTGTAAACTGCAGGTGCTGTGTTTAAACATCTCTGTCTGGGTCAATGTGTGGGTGTTTTATTGAAGCACTTCATCAGGGCTTCACTATACAGGTTAGAGAGGTCAGGCATCAGCTGTGCAGGTACAGGTGTAATTATCACATATACAGTATACAGGTAGCATCAAGCATTTATACAGGATCCAGTGTGTAGTGGTAGACATAGATATAAACTGACATTGAGGCCAGTCAAGATGTAGAAGTCATTATTATTATTATTATTATTATTAACGTAACCTGAAATAAACTATAAATACCCAAAGCATATTGATAATATGATTTTTGATGACCTGTTTTTGTTCCATATATTTTATCTGTCTGCATCTTTGATGTATTTCTACCAGTACAAAACAAGTTTTATTTGTCCAGGTGATGGGTGGGTGTGTCTATACATAAACGTTTATCAGGGAATTAACTGTATAGTAGGTCAGGGAATCAATTTGATAAGTTGGTCAGGGAATCATTGCGATAAATATAGCATTTGGATCACAGAATTGACTCGATAAATACATAGGCACTGGTTGGAATGCATTTGTTAATTTTTGGAGAATAATAAAACAGTTGGATCATGTTTTTTTTTTTTTATATTATGAATAATTTTGTGTATAATAAGTATGAATCTTTTGGGTAATCAGGAATCATGGGGGAGATCAGTAATCAATGTTACAGGTTTGGAGTGTCAGGATCAATGTTAGAGTAATCAAGGTTAGTATCATATTTGTACTCAGTAATATGGGGGTAGGTAGGATCATTGTTGTAGTCAGTCATTGGGTATCAGGATCAATGGTTGGGTAGTCAGGAATCATGGGTAATCAGGTAATAGTGATCAATTGGAGTAGATCAGTAATCATGGTTGAATCGGGATCATTGTGGTAGTCAGGATCAGTTGGTAGATCAGTGAATAGGGGAATAGTAATCAATGGGAATCAGGAATATTTGGTTGGAGATCATGTCATTGGTTGGGTAGATCATAATCAATTGTTGGAATCAGGAATATTTGGTTGGGTAACAGAATCATGGTTGGTAGATCAGGGATTTGGTTGGGTAGATCAGTGAATCAATTGGTTGGGTAGATCAGGGAATCATTTGGTTGGGTAGATCAGGGAATCAATTGGTTGGGTAGATCAGAGAATCAATTGGTTGGGTAGATCAGGGAATCAATTGGTTGGGTAGATCAGGGAATCAATTGGTTGGGTAGATCAGGAATCAATTGGTTGGGAGATCAGGGAATCATTGGTTGGAGATCAGAATCATTGGTGGGTAATCGGGAATCAATTGGTTGGGTAGATCAGGGAATCAATTGGTTGGGTAGATCAGGGAATCAATTGGTTGGGTAGATCAGGGAATCATTTGGTTGGGTAGATCAGGGAATCATTTGGTTGGGTAGATCAGGGAATCATTTGGTTGGGTAGATCAGGGAATCAATTGGTTGGGTAGATCAGGGAATCAATTGGTTGGGTAGATCAGGGAATCATTTGGTTGGGTAGATCAGGGAATCAATTGGTTGGGTAGATCAGGGAATCAATTGGTTGGGTAGATCAGGGAATCAATTGGTTGGGTAGATCAGGGAATCATTTGGTTGGGTAGATCAGGGAATCAATTGGTTGGGTAGATCAGGGAATCAATTGGTTGGGTAGATCAGGGAATCAATTGGTTGGGTAGATCAGGGAATCAATTGGTTGGGTAGATCAGGGAATCAATTGGTTGGGTAGATCAGGGAATCAATTGGTTGGGTAGATCAGGGAATCAATTGGTTGGGTAGATCAGGGAATCAATTGGTTGGGTAGATCAGGGAATCAATTGGTTGGGTAGATCAGGGAATCAATTGGTTGGGTAGATCAGGGAATCAATTGGTTGGGTAGATCAGGGAATCAATTGGTTGGGTAGATCAGGGAATCAATTGGTTGGGTAGATCAGGGAATCAATTGGCTTGGTAAATCAGGGAATCAATTGGTTGGGTAGATCAGGGAATCAATTGGTTGGGTAGATCAGGGAATCAATTGGTTGGGTAGATCAGGGAATCAATTGGTTGGGTAGATCAGGGAATCAATTGGTTGGGTAGATCAGGGAATCAATTTGGTTGGGTAGATCAGGGAATCAATTGGTTGGGTAGATCAGGGAATCAATTGGTTGGGTAGATCAGGGAATCATTGGTTGGGTAGATCAGGGAATCAATTGGTTGGGTAGATCAGGGAATCAATTGGTTGGGTAGATCAGGGAATCAATTGGTTGGGTAGATCAGGGAATCAATTGACTTGGTAAATCAGGGAATCAATTGGTTGGGTAGATCAGGGAATCAATTGGTTGGGTAGATCAGGGAATCAATTGGTTGGGTAGATCAGGGAATCAATTGGTTGGGTAGATCAGAGAATCAATTGGTTGGGTAGATCAGGGAATCAATTGGTTGGGTAGATCAGGGAATCAATTGACTTGGTAAATCAGGGAATCAATTGGTTGGAGTAGATCAAGGGGAATCAATTGGTTGGGTAGATCAGGAATCAATTGGTTGGGTAGATCAGGGAATCATTGTTG
>JAODUO010001395.1:0-77500 GCA_025642075.2 Ridgeia piscesae | reverse complement strand
TCAGACTGTGTAGTATTTGAGAGTATCTCCATCTGTTGCAGCCCCAGCCATGAGTATCAAACTCTAGTATTTGAGAGTATCAGACTGTGTAGTATTTGAGAGTATCTCCATCTGTCCCCGGGCCATGAGTATCAAACTCTAGTAATTGAGAGTATCAGACTGTGTAGTATTTGAGAGTATCTCCATCTGTCCCAGCCATGAGTATCAAACTCTAGTATTTGAGAGTATCAGACTGTGTAGTATTTGAGAGTATCTCCATCTGTTGCAGCCCCAGCCATGAGTATCAAACTCTAGTATTTGAGAGTATCAGACTGTGTAGTATTTGAGAGTATCTCCATCTGTCCCAGCCATGAGTATCAAACTCTAGTATTTGAGAGTATCAGACTGTGTAGTATTTGAGAGTATCAGACTGTGTAGTATTTGAGAGTATCAGACTGTGTAGTATTTGAGAGTATCAGACTGTGTAGTATTTGAGAGTATCAGACTGTGTAGTATTTGAGAGTATCAGACTGTGTAGTATTTGAGAGTATCAGACTGTGTAGTATTTGAGAGTATCAGACTGTGTAGTATTTGAGAGTATCAGACTGTGTAGTATTTGAGAGTATCAGACTGTGTAGTATTTGAGAGTATCAGACTGTGTAGTATTTGAGAGTATCAGACTTTTAGTATTTGAGAGTATCGACTTGTAGTTTTGAGAGTATCAGACTGTGTAGTATTTGAGAGTATCAGACTGTGTAGTATTTGAGAGTATCAATGTGTGGGGAAAAAACTGTGTAGTATTTGAGAGTATCAGACTGTGTAGTATTTGAGAGTATCAGACTGTGTAGTATTTGAGAGTATCAGACTGTGTAGTATTTGAGAGTATCAGACTGTGTAGTATTTGAGAGTATCAGACTCTGTAGTATTTGAGAGTATCAGACTCTATAGTATTTGAGAGTATCAGACTGTGTAGTATTTGAGAGTATCAGACTGTGTAGTATTTGAGAGTATCAGACTGTGTAGTATTTGAGAATATCAGACTGTGTAATATTTGAGAGTATCAGACTGTGTAGTATTTGAGAGTATCAGACTGTGTAGTATTTGAGAGTATCAGACTGTGTAGTATTTGAGAGTATCTCCATGTGTCCCAGGCATGAGCACCACAGCAGAGGTTGCGGACGGGGACCGTTTACAAGAAGCCATCAGGGCATTACGATCGGACAATCGCCCCCCAGAGTGTAGGGCATGGCTCATCGTGGGTCACGTCGACAACAACCCCACACTCATTGATGTTGTCGCCCAGGACACGTCACCTGACGCGTCAATTGGTGACGACTTCTTTGCGCATTTGCATGATGATCAGATGATGTATTGCCTGGTGCGACTGTGCACTTCATTCGACATGGCAACTACTGTCAAGTTTGTCTACATTCACTGGTGAGTTACTGACCGTAAATGACGTGTCAGTTAGTGTCATGTTTGTCTACATTCACTGCTGGGTTACTTATATGGCAATTAGTGTCAACTTCGTCTACATTCACTACTAGTTATTTACTTATATGTCAGCTAGTGTCAAGTTTTTCTATGTTCATATTAGTAAAATGGTCTATATATATATATATATATATATATATATATATATATATACTTCAATGTATTTTATATATATATATATATATATATATATATATATAATAGAAATGTTACAATATTTATGGTTGCATCTTTGATTTTTCAGTAGATTTTCTGGTATATATATAAATATACACACATATATATAGACCAGAATATCTACTGAAATATCAAAGAGCAACTGATGTCCAGCCGTTTACCCTGTTTATACTTTGATGTACTGAATGATTCTTTGATGTACTGAATGATTACATTGTGTTCCTTCATATCCCACCAGTGATACAATCAGTCTGTACACAGCCAGTGTCTGTGTCTGTGTGATGTGACACAGTACTTTGTGTTCTCAGATTGCCAGTAGCAGTAACAAGCTGTGCCAAGTAACTTGGGTCAGAGTTTCATTGTTCTGTTGCAGGATAGGAGACAATGTGCCATTTGTGAAGAAGGGGCGATATGGGGTGGTACATGGCAGCATAGAGCAACACTTCAACCCCTACCACGCCCTCATTGAGACGGGCAGTCTGGAGGACTTGAAGGAAGACGAACTGGTCAAGAAGGTCAGTTGGAGAGGTCAGACTGTCAAATTAGGGTGGTTCAATGACTACACAAAGTCACAAAAGACATTCAGCATGCACCACTGTAGTGGAGTAGTTGTGACTGTATCAACCATCAAAAGGAAAATAAATTACTTTAGTGTGAATAAAGTGTATGCTAATGCAAATTGTTGCTGTAGGGGTGTCTTTTTTTAGTTTGTTTACCTCCAAACAGCTCAAACTTGGGCTAACGCAGGAGTTATCCTTCTCTCTAGAATTAGTGAGTCCACTACAGGTTACACATTTACCCCCTGTGTGGGATCTTTTACTTCCCCTGGCCTAGACACCAGATAGAAAGGACCACCTGCTTTTAATGTCTCTTGCGAAAGACATCGGCAAATGTGGTGTGAACGAAATTGCCTAAGTTTTGAAACGGCGGTAGGTAGGATTGAACCACCGTCCCCTCGATTGATGGTCCGGCACTGTACCACATGACCACCGCTCCCCACAATAGGTGTAATAATAATAGGTTTTTGAGACTAGATGCTCACCACAGATATTGTAGGGGGTTTGAAAGCGTTTGAACCAAGGCTAAACATGTGGGTTTGTTGTCATTATCACAGATGCCAGTGAAAATCAAAAGCACTTTGCATTTCGACATGTAGTAGACATGTAGAAATTTTAAAGACACAGTAAATATGAATGCCACTGGTAGTAGCCATTTGCTAGTCTCCATGCAGTTATTGCAAGGTACATAGTGTGATTTCAATACTGCGTAAAATGCACTGAATGGCCTGGAAACTGTACAGTATAAAAACTTACCTGAACTAATTATCGTCGGGTTGTAAACTTTAAATAAAAAATTGTCACATGTTTGAGAACCTACAAAATGAGTGACGTGTTTGACAGTTGGAGGAAGGCAGCGGAACCCGCAACCACGTCATCGAGGGGTCACTCGAAGGTCGCCAGGAGCGGGGTTTCACAGCTCACGCTGTCAAGAAACAAGTGACGACGCAGCTGAGGAATGTCGCTCCGTCAGGTGCCAGTGTCGAGGTGACACAAGAATTGACGGACGCTCTGATGGAAGTACGTCAGGACACCAGTGATGTGTCATGGATGTTGGCAGGCTTCGAGGACAACAACCTGAAGCGCCCCCTGGCATTGGTTGCCAAGGGAACGGGTGATATCTCAGAGTTGCGGGACAGTTTCCTGGACGACCAAGTGATGTATGCCTTGTATCGGACATCGGACTGTATTGATGACATCAAAACGGTCAAGTTTGTCTACATTTATTGGTGTGTGTATTTTGCTCCTCTGGGAATGCTAATGCTAACTGTTTTAACTGATTGTAAAATTTTACTGGGATGTGTTTTAAAATCCCGTCTGATTTCCATTATATTTGCTAAACTGCACCTGCTAAGTATGTGACTGTGAGGTATGTTTCACAAGTCTGCGGAAAAGACAAAATACATATATAGGGGTGAAAATATGGTTTTAAATATGGTTTTCTTTTGTGGCATTTTAAGAATTATTAGAATTAATTGACACGCCATTAAGTTACGTCATTTTAAAGAAAACAGGTACTACCATACTGGGGTAACTTGTAACACTTTAGGACACCTCATATAACTCATTATACCACAAACGTGTAATAGACCGGGCAATTATGCCCTGATTATCTGCGGGAGATATGTGTGGCATGAAAAAAGTTTCGATCGTTTAAGAAACCGTCCGCAATCTTGAAATGTGTTGTTTTTGTTACAACTAGCCCCGATGTCCCTTATCCCCAAAAGAAATTGTACAGTATAATTTTTTTTAACATTCCATTTCCGAAACCACAAAAAACATTGTACAAATTACAACCTGACTAAATTGAACTACGCTGTTGTCAAGATAGCAAGGTTGAGGACAATGGATTTTTCAGTATCAAATTTAACTCACGGATCACTAGAAAACATCTGCTTGCAGTAAAGAAAACACAATTGCGTATATAAACATGCTCAAAGTCACAAATTTACTATGTTATGTTAGTTGTTAGTGCTGACTGTTTGCAGGATTGGAGAGAAGACTCGGCCCCTGATGAAAGGGAAAGTGTCAGCCTACAGCGGTCCCATTCAGCACATATTTAGTCCTATGCACGTGTCACTGTCATTCACTGCCAAGTCTGACATTAAAGAGGACGTCATCAGAGACAAGGTCAGATATTAGCAGGTTTTTACTGTGTGGATGGTCAATCGCTTGAGTAGAGCGCAGTCGCTCAGGGTGGACTTCGGACTCTTGACTAAGAGGACCTCAGTCAATGTTTTCACTCTACATTGCTGCAGTTTACTCAGCTGTATAAATGGGCACCTGGTTATAGACAGTGGTGTGCAGGTGTGGGAGCAGCCTTCAGGCATTCATTGCAGCATGGCTGGATGCTTCTCAGAGCAGCCGAGATGGTGGCTGCTTGAACTAATCTGTCGGGGAAGTAAAGTGTGAACTTTGAACGGTCCTGATGACTGGATACTGCGCTATATAAGAACGTACCTTTTTAACTGATGGTCAATGTGACAGGGGTGGCGGATGTTTGTCCTCTTCTGTTGGGTCTCCCAAAGACATTTTTGCAATGTCATCTCTGCTGACTTTGACAGAGATCTGTTGCTCAGTTGTAAATTGGCCAAAAATGTTAATAGTTATACAAGGACAGTGTTCACCTGGTGTTGTAAGTAGGCTTATATTTATGTTTGTTTAAAGACAACAATACACCAGAAATCATTATCAAAAACAAAGTAGCGTCTGCTTACCAAGTGAACCATGTCAGATGACAGTCTAAGTGCACGTATTTGTGTAGTAAGACAACTACATAATATAAATAAAAATACAGGTTAAATACTATGACGTTCCATTGACGGACACAATTAACATGGAGGCTTGTGTTTTACAGGTTATGTCCAGCAGTGGCTCTAAGTCATTTGTCAAGTGAAGATGTCATGTCGATGCTGAGATGGTGGACATTGCCATCCAACCATACAGCCTGGGAAGAGTCATCCCCTCCCATGTTGTCACATGACCTGGAGAATGGTGACCCCTCCCTCTCAAACCCAACAAGGACAGCTCTTCCAGACCTGTCACAAAATGGGTCGTGCCTTTTTATCTGCATGCTTGACGTTATGCAACAGTTACAGAAAATGTGTAAACATGACTGTGTTTCTTGTATGTATGGCTGCCTAGCCAGAATATGTTGATTGCCTCTCAGGCAGTTTCCCAGCTGTTGTATTGTTTATGTTGAAAGAAACCTCACAAATAGATGAAGTTTGTTCAGTTGCCTAGAAATCACCAGTGATGTTGTCTGTTATTGTGTCGTACTGCCATTGCACAGCTAGATGATGCAGTCAGGTGTCAACTGCACATTAATGTCTTCATTGTCTTATCCTTGCAAATGAAGTGCCCTCCATCATGTAGAAATCTCATGTGGAGGCAGGACGTAATCTGAATGATTTGAACTAAATCCAGAACTTTGACAACATGCTACATGTTTTAATTTCGTCCTTGACTTTCAGTTCAGAGTAAAATGGTTCATGACTTATTTACTGCCTGTGTGGATTGTATTAGTTGTGCCAGTCGCCAGGGACTAGCAGATGTTAGTTATTCTAATGTGTGTGAGGCACTGTGGCTCAGTGGCTGGGGCATCAAGACCCTGAATCAACCTGGGTTCAATTCTTGTGTTGCAATGTTGAGTCTATATTGCTCCAGTGCACTCATCTATATGAATGAGTAACTGGCTGTTTACAACAGTAGACATTTGTTTACAATAGTATGGGCAATAATAGCAGCATGGCTGAATGCTTCCCTGATAAATTGGAATGGTGTTCAATTGAAAAGGTCTGCCAGGGAGAAATGTGCAGAGTGCTTTGTGCAGTCAAGTGGGCTCTGTATAAGAAGATACCTTTTTATTCCATAAAAATTCCGTATTTTGTGTTTATCATGTCAGAAACAACTACTATAAGTAAGAATTACTCGACAATCTAACAGTGATAATAAAGGTACTCTACAAATAAAAGTACAAATCTTGTAACAGGTGGTAGTGCAATTCTAAATGAACACTAATTTCAAAGAAATGTTAATGTTTCTCTCTCCGTCTTAGACTGGAGATGTGCAAAGAATAATATTATATCTGCGAGATTTAATATGGAATTGTACTATTGGTGTGTTATGTTTATAGAATCATAGATTATTATAATGTATTTTCTAGAAACATAGCTTCTGCTTGTGCCTTGTGACATGTCAACATAGGTATATTGCCCAAATTTGTGCATCCTGTAATTTTACATATCTGACGTTCGCCAGGTTTTGCATGTTCTAATTCCACCAAACCTGTGAGATGTTTACTCGTGCAATTTGCCATGTAAATTTAGTTCATGAATACACATGTTAGTGTGTTGTTAATTACATAAGAACCCATGAACAATACATACAAAGAAGATATCAATGTTGTGCTGATGTTCGTGTGTTTGTCTGTCTTCAAATAAGAATGACGTCACGTCACAATGTGGACAGTGTCATTGTATGGCATGTAGCGACTGCGGCCAGTGCAATAAAGTCACATGGCATCAATAATTACCGACATTACAATGATCTTTTCATTTTCCATATTCAGTTTTGAAGACCAAAAAATTTATTTTTCAAATTACTAAATTAGAAAAATAAATGTATGATGCACGAACTAAAAAACAGATGCAGTTAATCACAGTAAACAAAATCAAGGTAAGTTTACCTGTCGTTTTAAAAACTGCAACACTAAAATAGGAAAATTAGCTATTTTCCTCATTTCACTTCGTAATATGCAAATTGGTAAATATTTAATGGTTATGACATTTTTTCCTATTTCTCTTTTTGAAATACATTGGCTTAGGAAATAATAACTACGCTGATGGACACAGAGATATGGAAGAAAGCAACGAAATGAGATCAATTGTTGACATAGAGTGCCAGGATAAAGACAAAGGGGGAGACCAAGAGGGAGATGGTGGATTGCGTCCGAAGGGACATGCAGGCACTGCGGATCACCCCGGAGGATGCCCAGGACAGAACATTCTGGAAATCAAGAATTCGGGCCGCTGACCCCACCTAGTGGGAAAAGGCAAAAAGAAGAAGAAGACTTAGGAAATAATAAAACTGCAGAAACAATACCACCTCATATATACCCTGGTTGTTAAGATCACAACATGCATGTGAAAACACACACACACACGCAAACACGCACACACACACACACACACACACACACACAACACACACACAAACACACACACAGACACACACAAACACACAAACACACAAACACACACACACAACCAAGTCAAGCTAAATATGTTGCTGGCTGTTGCTTCCAATTTGCAAAACGTTGTTCTGGACTTACCAAAAAAATAAGGTGGTCAGTCTATTTTCAACATGTTCAGCACTGAAACAAAATTACTACTGCGGATGCTAATTACTGGAGATTAAGCACTGATCTACTTACACTGTCACATGGGGATGCTGTTGAAAGACATGACCACTGTTCATCTTCTCCACTGTCTCAGTTTGGATCCACTGCTGAACATTTGTCAGGCTCAGAATTACAGAGTGGACAGAACCATGTGTCTGCCCCCCCCCAGCAAAATTCCCCTGTGGACAGCTGTCCTGCATTGTGGTCTTTAGAATTTTTTATTTATTAATTAACCATTGAAAACAAGGCCTACATTGCAGTCACGGCTTTGCATACAGAGGAATGTTACTTGAACAAATGTCAAGCCAGAGAATTACATTAATATGAAATTGTCACGAAAACATTACTCTGTATCAGTAAGCACCGACGACTATATAAGATCTTCACTCCACTACCGTAACAGAACATAAATATTTCACAATCTAGTCATTAGTAGTCATATTTACAACAGTATAACTTGTGTGATGCTTCCAGTTACCTAGATGTGTGAAGGTTGTCTGTTAATCGTCGATTTAATCCTTACACAATGGCAGACATGATCACCATAAGTAATAATTAAAAACAAATCTGATTCTACTATCACAGCAAACAATAGGCCTCGTTGAAGAATATAAAGCACAATGGAGGCGTCATTAGAGATGTTAGGTACAGGTGAGGTGGATATGTTAGGATACATTATAAACAGTAGGTCTCACTGAAGACTTCACCCACAGTGGAAATAATATACCTCACTGAATACAACAGGTCTCACTAGGCCTCTATAAAGATAATAAATATTGGAAATAGTCAGTTATTCCACAGACAGGGAGGGTGGATGCTGACCTACCTGTCTTAGAATACAGAGGTCAAGTTGTAGAGAGGAAGCCAGCCAGTAGTCAGAAGGCCCTACTGGATACAGCAGGCCTTCGGGAAAGCCCTATTGGACACAGAAGGCCTTCAAGAAAGCCCAATTGGACACAGCAGTCCTACTTGAAAGCCCTACTGGACACAGCAGGCCTTTGAGAAGGCCCTACTGGATACAGCAGGCCTTTGAGAAGGCCCTACTGGATACAGCAGGCCTTTGAGAAGGCCCTACTCGATACAGCAGGCCTTTGAGAAGGCCCTACTGGATACAGCAGGCCTTTGAGAAGGCCATACTCGATACAGCAGGCCTTTGAGAAGGCTCTACTGGACACAGCAGGCCTTTGAGAAGGCCCTACTGGACACAGCAGGCCTTTGAGAAGGCCCTACTGGATACAGCAGGCCTTTGAGAAGGCCCTACTGGATACAGCTGGCCTTTGAGAAGGCTCTGCTTGACAGAGCAAGCCTGTAGGAAGACCCTACTGGACACAGCAGGCCTGCGAGCGAGCCCTGTGCTGCTGTTGTGTGATCATGACAGCCGTAGCGACGGACTTGAAACTCGGCGGCTTCAGCCGACTCTGCGTGATGTGGTGTGTCGACAGTGCTGTCATCTGGCGGTGTTCGTTCACCGTCGTGCCAATCTTCTTGACGTCACTCGACAGCAGCAGCGACTGCGCCGGCGCCGCGACCAGGCGTCGCCGGCGGCTCGCCAGGTGGCGTACGATGTCGTGCACGTGACTGGCGACGCCAAGAACGACGGTGAAGACCATGACGCGGCCGTCGTCGCAGCCAATCAGCAGCGTGCGATCGTCGGCACCGACGCGCACGCACGTGGCGAGCGCGTGCACGAATGCGCGCGCCTTGCGCTGCCCGTCCGACGACCGGAACACGAGCAGCTCGCGTCGGTTTGCCGACAGTGCTGCCACGTAGCGACCGTCGACGATCAGCTGCACCGTGTCGGGACTGATGACGTCACCGATGTCGAGGGCCGTGATCAGTCGTCCGCTGACGATCTCGTAGAGCCGATTGTTGCCGTCCAACGCGAACGACATTTGTCGCGAGAACGTGACGCGGTCGACGTCGGAGTGCGGACTGGGGAAGTCGGCGAGTCGCTTCAGGAGACTGTCCTTGCGCACGTCGTAGATCAGCGCGCCATTCGCCGCCGTCGACCGGTCTACCCTGCCGTCGGCGCCGTACCGGAAGTGGCGCGTACCGCTGCCGTAGATGACGACGATGCTGTCGTCGCCGAAGGGTTGCGCGTCGACGAGGATGTCGTCATCTCCGGCGTTGCTCCACAGCTCGTGCAGCAGGACGGAGTGGGTGCCGCGCCACTGCCGGCCGAGGCTGTGTACGCACATGCGCACCTCGTGTTGTGCGTCGACGCCACGCGCTTCCTGCTCGGCGTCGACGCATAACTTCTCCTGCTGCACGAACACCAGGTAGCTTCCGGTGTGCGTGAAAAACGGCTTGCCGATGACGTCACCGGTCGGCACCTCCAGTCGCTGCATGTCGCCACTGTCGACGTCGAGACAGAGGCAGTTGTAGGCGTTGAGCGACCAATCGGCAGTGTTGCAGTATTGGCACTGGAAGAAGACGACATTTCGGTCACGTGGTCCGAGCACGACGTACCTGGTGAGCGGCACTGTCTTCAGCAGCTTCCCTGTCTCCACCCGCCACAGCTTGTCTTCTCTCAGCAGCTGCCACGGGCCCGGTGACGTCATCGACGTGATCGCCAACCCGCCGTGCGGAGAGAGTTTCACGTGGTTGAGGTATGCACCGATGGTGGCGCTGTGCTCCAGCACGTGTTCGCATTCGCCCGTTGCCATGTCGACGATGCGCGCCTCCGCTAGGTGGCGCCCGGTGCAGATGAAACACCCGGCATCAGTGGCGACGTCTAGCGACACGACAGCGCCTTTGACGACGGCGTCGATGTAGGGGATGCCGGAGTCGATGTTGTTCAGATTCCAAACCTAAAACACCCCGACAAATGACGTCAAACACGCCCCCTGTTTCACGGGTCAGTGTTTTGAACACTTCAAACTACCCGTAGAGTACAAACCCACACCGCAAATTAAAAAGATCGTCAGCTCCGGGACTGTTATTGATTAGATACTGTTCTTGACACTATAAAAATTTGATTTACTGCTCAGCACACTGTGTTTACGATACTCAACTGGTCTCCATTTAATAAACCCGTAATAACGTTGTAGCGCTTAAATTTTTCCGGTCGTTAAAAAACGTTCCGATTGACATTTCTGCGCATGCGCGATATATATCATCAATGTGCAGCGAAAAGACAAAGCATTTATGGTATAAATACTACGGGTTGTTCGTTAGGATGTATATAACCTCTCAGCAAAGTTATTTGTCGCAAATTAACACGATAGCAAGTGTATATAACGTGACAGTAGTGCGCCATAATCCGTGACAGTAATTTAAAAAAACCCACTAATATTTTATTGCATTGAACGACATTTTAAGAAACTCTTCACAGAGATCATCACAGGAAAGTCATGGGTGGGGTTAGGGGGTTTATGGGTGGGGTAATGTGTGGGTTTATGGGTGGGGGTTGAAACAATGCAGACTTGAAGACTTACGAGACAACCACAGACTTACGAGACGACCCCCGACTTACGAGACGACCCCTACCTGCATGGTGGAGTCTGCGAGGACGGTGACAGCGACGTTGGCGATGTCGCAAGTGAGGAGCCGTCGCACGGGCGACACGGACGACTGGAGCACGCGCACGGGCTGACCAGTGTCCACTCGCCACAGACACACGTACGTGTGGCGGGCCGCCACCACCATAGAGTCGTCGGCGACGAAGGCGGCCTCGGTGAAGGTGGACAGTCGGTCAACGAACACTCCGGCCGGCATCTCGCAGATGTCGTGGGTCACCTTCTCCGGGGTCCTCGCCGCGTTGATCAGGTACATCCCTGGGACGACGGGGAAGAGAGAGGGATCATTATCGGAGCGGGTGCATGCGGAGTAATTTTCGCGTTCCACGATTTGCAAAATTATTTACTCGTGAAACGTGATCACTTTTTTATCCCTCCGTGAGGAGGTGTTACAGTGTGAAATGTGATTTAAAGATATTTTCCTTGTGAACCGCGATTGGTGTATTACTTTGTTTCCTTAAATTGACGACACATCTATACCACCAAACCGCAAAAGAAGATAATTTAATCTAAGATGATCTCTGAGACAGTTTTTGCCTCATTGCCATCATTTCGCGCGCCAGAAGAAACATCACGACAAATAGGACTTGGTGATACAGATTAATAAGCATAATATGAAGAAAACGTACTACGAGAGCAGCGGACGAGAATCCGGTCCTGCGCGTGGGACAACCGGAAGTCACGTGTCTCCAGGTCGGCAAGTACGCGATTGGTGGCTGCTCGTTTCTGGATGACGTTGAAGCGGTACGCGATGATCTGCTTGTTCCGGAAGAGTATGTAGTAGCGACAGTTATCGGAGGTCGATACGATTTTTGCCGGTAGATCTGGCGCCTGCGCAGTGCATCGTCGCTCCATCATCGGCAACCGGTGGAGCAGGATCCTGTGTTCGTCATTGCACACGAAGTGGGACTCGTCGGTGCTGATGGCGACGGCGTGGGCGCGGAACTGACAACGGCAACGCATAGCATTTCACTTTCAACCAAAGTGCAAGAACGGATATAAAAGGCCGTATTTTGCGAAAATGAAATTTTAATAACTCTAAAATAATATGCATATACATATGCAAGTTTGATGACACGTTTTTTTAAATGATTTTAAACGGGGGCTGTAGCGTGCCGGCTTGAAAAAGTCTGTTTTCGGGAAATGCGGCGAGGGGCAGAATCATGGCGTAAGTTGCGGAACACATTGTCGGGATCGCCAGCATTTTCTGAGTTATTTACACGACACCGCGCGCCTGCGCTGTACATGATTAAGCCAAAACCACGACTGACGTCATGGCAGAGTAACAAATCCACACCGATGTGACGGTCTGGAACGTCAACCGGTTCATGACCGGGTATACATTCTAGATCGTCACACCGGGCATCCTCGAGAATTTCTGTAAATTGGCAAATTTAAATGCTTTTTTATGTCATAATCTCTTATAGGATATCTAAAATATTTCGGCAGTATCATCATTTGAAAGAGCATCAACCATTTCTTATTACAGAGCTGAATATATTTTATCCAAGGATATGCCCTTTAATAATCACCATCAGTGTTACCTCGTACGTTCTCGGGCCCTTAAAGCGATGGTGCCAGCTTCTAAGTTTTATGTTGTCATTTAATATTAGTTGTTTTACGTTCTCATGACTACGACATACATGCTGTAGGTTTACTGCCTACCAATTTGTGTTTAGTTACTTTATTAAGCTCTGAACAATGTTCGCAATTTGAAAGATCCCACCCGCAACATGTTGAAATGCTAAACAAAACATCCAGTTTCAAAACAAAATAGATTTGCAAGAATGCCGATGGGAGCAGATTTAACCGCAATACCCTTTGTGGTTTAACTTTCCCACGTTCTAGACAGCAGACTTCGCGTTACTGCTCGGCCAATTCTGGGCCGAGGAGCCGGCACACTTCCTTTAAAAGTACGACGGTAGAGATATCATATGCACAGGGTCGGTAAACGCAGTACGAACGGACCGTACCTGAAGTCGCTCAAGCTGGCGAGCTGCTTGCGTGTCCAGAACGATTGGGCTGGCCGCTTGCAGCAGTGTGAAGGCCATGTATCTGTCGGACACGGCCACGTCACCCAACTGATGCACAGGAGGCAACGGTAACAGTTAACAGTGAGTACGGACCGAGACATGAGCGCGGGAACCACTACATTTTAACGGTCAACAGGCGAACACAATGTGATTCTCTGCAAACACGTTGTACCTCAGTTTTTACAATCATCCCCTCCTTTCACCTTATTTTTTTGACTCTCTCCCCCATCTCCATCTCTATTCTCTATCCTACCCATCCCCATCCCCATCCCCATCCCCATCCCCATCCCCATCGCCATCGCCATCCCCATCCCCATCCCCATCCCCATCCCCATCCCCATCCCCGTCCTCATTCTCATTCTCATTCTCATTCTCATTCTCATTCTCATTCTCATTCTCATTCTCATCCTCATCCTCATCCTCATCCTCATCCTCATCCTCATCCTCATCCTCTCTCTCTCTCTCGTTTTTCGTTTTTCGTTTTTCGTTCCCTCTCCAATCCATATCACCTTGTTTATTACCCGAAGCGATTCCATGTGATCGATATTTTTAGGTAACATGCGAAACTGTAATAAACAATAAGTTATAGTGCCTGGTATCTGGTCTACATAACTTCGCAGAATTTTACAATTCACTCTCCGTTCATTCTTGAGCTATTTCGACTTTTCTGGGAGTGTTAAGCCACGCTCTGATTATATCATGAAAACTCTTTGTTTACACAACTGCTCAATCTTGGATATGGGAGCTAGATAATTCAAAACAAAGTTTTCTCAACTGTTGTTATGTTCGTACGGGAGTCCCTTAGATACGAGACGATGACCTGCTTTAAAATGAACTGTTTTTTGTTATGTAAATTATACTCCTAACAAATGTTTACCTATTGTATTGTTAATCTTAGAACTTGTTTTACTGTTTAACGTATTTGCAGAGAATCACATCGTTCTAACCACTTTTTTATCTCTCGAACATCACAAGAGAATTTCCCCGTGAGGGACAAATAAAGGCATTTTTATTTTATTTTATTTTATTTGAGTCTACGGTTCTAACCACTATGCCACTGCGTCAACCTGTCTCACCTGCACGGCACAGTCGAGCTTCACCTCCGACACCATCTCCCGGCTGTCGACCCGGTAGGTCCGCACTCTGTCGTCGTCCTTGAACGTGTTCACGAACACGCCGTTGGGGGTCGGGTAGACGCGAGACCCAAACGGCAGCGTCAGGTCTGGACGCCGCTCACCGGAAGTGACGCTCCACGCGTGCATCACCGTGCCCTCTAGCGGCTTCGTCGTCAGCAGCACGCTGTCGATCTGCGCGTTCTGCACGAGCTGGATGTCCACCTGGCGGCCGCTGCCGAGGTCCGCCTCACACACGTACTGCAGCGCCCCTCCCGGACTTGTGTAAGTTTGCCAGGACGGCACCAGGGGGCAGTACGTCTGCGCGCTCTGATCGCACTGGTCGATCAAGCTGCGGATGTTGGAGTAACGCGAGTAGAACGGAAGAAGTCGACCACTCAGCTCGACGCCGAGAACATTCGCGTCTTCCGCTAGCGCCGACTCGCACATGCGCAGAGTGTCGGCGACGATGTCAACTTCCCGTGCGTCGACCAGGGTATAATCGGCGAGCACCCCGTCCACGGAACAAACCCGCAGCTTGGACGCGAGCCACTCGAAGTTAAAGAGGACGTCCTCGTACAGTTGCTTCGTTCGTCCAGCCGCCGCCAGGTGGTGCGGCCACTGGTTCAGCTTGCGCACGTTGGGGCGCTGCGTGCTGGTGAAGGTCGTGAAGACGAACGGCTGATGTGGCACGTAGCGCACTGCTCCGTCCTCCACGAACCACGTCTCCCGGTCCTCCTTCCCCGCAGCCAGCGGCTTCCTCCTCATGCCGCACCAGATCCCTTCGTAGTAGTCCGCCATGATGCCGTGGATGTACTCACGCGCCGCGACGTCGTCAAGGTAACGCGCGTGCGCCACCTCGCGGAAGTACCGGTTGCACCAGGACATGACGGGGGTCTCGTCCGCCTGTCGCTCGACGAGATCGCACGAGATGTCATCGCGAAGACGCATCCAGAGGAAGGTGGGCATGCGCCTGACGGCCGGCGTCCACGTGGGGAAGATGGCGTCCATGACGTCATCGTCCAGCGACAACAGGTGCAGAAGCTCCAACTCGCTGCATCCAGACAAACAATCGATTATGTTAGGTCGACCACAATACTGAGTCGTGTGAACAAATCGTTTTATAAAGCGGAAACACTTTACTCCGCTTTACTCATCCGAGCTCTTCGTTTTACTCATCCGAGCTCTTCGTTTTACTCATCCGATCTCTTCATTGTCTTTACTGTAGACGTGGCATTCACTTGAACACAAATGTCACGTTCTGTGGACGATGTTTGGGGATGCGAATTAAAGTTTCGGTTACCTTGTATTGAAACCACAGACGACGCCAGAGGGAGGACGTGGACATGTCCGTTCCTCGCTACACAGCGGCCATTTTAGACGTAGTAGGCTCTAATGTTACACAGTCCGCGTGTACACAAGGGGAATTCATTGTAAAGATTTAAAACTGGTCACTGTATATTGTTTAACAAACATTTCCGTGATGCCTGGCCTAAATGACAACAACTGACACAGTTAGGAACCGTACGAAATACATGTGAATTCTTATTCGAAATGTTAAGGAAAAACTCGTACTACACCTTACGTAATTATGCTATAATGTATGTTTACGTTTCAATAAATTGTTGGTGTTCTTGTTTATTATTTCGACAAACTAACACGTTCTTCGATTGAGAATTGATTTCATTACGGTCCTATCATGTGACATCGATCTTGCGAACTACGAAACGACCATATATTATCACATGGTTGTAGTCACGTGACACAGCCGCGTTCACCGAAGACGAATGAGTAACTCGGTTAAAATATTTTGAAAACAGAAATGTTTTTTGTTAATTTATTAGTATGCCCAATACCACGATACCCGAAACCGGTGAATTCTACTTCGACAATTCCAGGCAGTCATGTTGTACTGAAGAGTGCTCGTAGTAGTAACATAAAACGTGTATCATGTGGATGGACGCTGGCTTGATTGTCAACAATGAAAAAGTCATATATAATGGTACACTGGCGACACATGTCGAGTGGAATTTACACTAATGCACACTGGCGATAATGTTGCTATCAGAACCGACCGGTAAACAGGTCATGCCAGTTGAATACGCCAGTACTGACTGCGGTTTGGCCGTTTTGGGGCTTACATAATCGTTAGCCCACCGGACACATCGGTGTGGGTGACGGGGCAACTGTACGACGTTGGTCTCACCTGATGCCGTCACGGGCCGCCGTCAAGTAGGCGAGCGCGTGCCGCACAAACACCGCACCATGCTTCGCCTCCGTCGCCGCCAGCAGCGCCTCTATGCTCGCGCGCACGCTAGTCGGCAGCGCGTGCTTGTCGACGTCATCGTCCGTCGTCCACCTGGCGGCCTGCTCGTGCGTCAGTTTGGCGAATAGCGCCGTCTGCGTGTGCGTCATCGCCTCTTTGATCGCCTTGTTCTGCGCAAACGTGACTGCGCGGTTCGCACGCGCCAGTCCAGCCATGATCATCTGCGCAGTGACGTCACCGAAGGTTAGTTGATAGGGTCAGGTTTAGATTGCGTGTCGGCAAAAGTATACTGCATTAAACAAAATGCAGAACTGTTATGGTATTTCGTGAATAACGTTAGCTATCTAATTGAAATAGTTGGGTCTACGTAGATAGCAGACGACTTGGGACGAACGAACGTTCCCATGTAACTATTTGCGTCCCACAGAAAACATGCAACAATATTTCATATTGGCACATTACGTATGAAATGCAACGCCAGAACATCAGCCGTAGAAAGTAAGAAATAACATATTAAGTGACAGATATAAAGTAGTATGCGGGTGCAGGTGGGCCAACCTGGTAGCACGCGGCACGTTCGAGAGGCTTCACGTGCACGTAATATCGCTCGGTGTCGGTGATTTTACTGCGCAGTCGCCAGAGGGCGGTGCTGTCGGTGTTGGCGCTGACGATGATCTTGACGTTCTGCGACACTTGTGACGGCAGCCAGTCCATGCGGGCGGCGGCGTCGGCCGAAGACAGGTGGTCGACGGCGTCGATGAACAGAACCACCATCCCTCGGATCTCACCGCTCTAACGGCACCAACAGACGGGTCGACGCATCACGGAATGGCAACTAGGCCTAGCTGACAACACACGCACGCACGCACGCACGCACGCACGCACGCACGCACGCACGCACGCACGCACGCACGCACGCACGCACGCACGCACGCACGCACGCACGCACGCACGCACGCACGCACGCACGCACGCACGCACACACAAACACACACACACACACACACACACACACACACACACACACACACACTCCACATGAACTAGAGGAAAGGCGGGCAAATGGAAAATAACGAAACACTGCGCTACCTGGTAGAAATCCATGGACATTGATGATTACTCTTGGTTAACTAGTAACTAAATTGTATATTTATGTTAAGCAATGTCATTTTTACTAGTAGTAGTAGTAGTAGTAGTAGTAGTAGTAGTAGTAGTAGTAGTAGTAGTAGTAGTAGTAGTAGTAGTAGTAGTACTACTACTACTACTACTACTACTACTACTACTACTACTACTACTACTACTACTACTACTACTACTACTGCTCTACTGCTACTACTACTACTACTACTACTACTAGTAGTAGTAATAGTACTAATACTAATACTACTACTGCTACTGCTAGTAGTAGTAGTAGTACTAATACTAATACTACTACTGCTACTGCTAGTAGTAGTAATAGTACTAATACTAATACTGCTACTGCTACCGCTACCGCTACCACTACCACTACCACTACCACTACCACTACCACTACCACTACCACTACCACTACCACTACCACAACCACTACTACTACAACTACTACTACTATTACATCATCATTATTTGAGTTTTATTTCACCCATGCTCCTTCCATCATTTAGCCTCTAGCAGGACAATCTTTTCTACGAAGTCTTGAACCATACTCCACGCATTAGAGGGTGTGTACCTGTACGAGGGTGCGGAAGTAACTCTTCACGCGCTTGTGGTCCTGGGGGATCCGGTGGCGGTACCCGTTTGTCGCGTACGTGATCTGGTGCGACAGACTCAGCAGGAGCCGCCGGATGTCGCCACTGTCGGGGGTGGCACCACAGAACCTAATGGCCACAGTCGAGCTGACCACTCGGCCGGTGTCGGCCAGCCACTGCTGCGTGAGGCTGGCCGCTCGAGCCATGAGGGCGCTCTTGCCTGCAAGTACATCAAGACGAAACTGTCTTAACCGACGTACACGTGCAAGCCGCCGATAGAATGAATACGCTGACGTCAGTGGCAGTATCTACAGTAATTATTTATACACTCGCCTCTTCCCAAGTTCAGTAGTTTTCTTCGACTATTGATCTACCAATTGATGCGTTAAGCATAAGGTGGTTACGCTAATTTAGTCCGTTAGAGTAGAGCATGGATTTGTCACCGATGGTTAATCACTGGATTCAATGCCGAGTTCATTGCTTCGTGGATGAAGTGTAAATTGGTGTTTTGTAATTCGGGCAATTTTCGACTTCGTGAGATAAGTTAAATTTCAGTTTTCTTTATGTAACCGTTTAAAGAACTGGTCTAAGAAGCCGTCGGTGGTGCCCGACTATCCTTATGGGTTATTGGACAAGGTCAAGGTGATGCTGAAGGTGAACGGTTGCTGAAGCAACATTTTGAGGAACCTGTATTCTTTGTAATTGCACGGTATAAATGCCTGTAAGGCATTGCTATTATTCAAACCACCTTTGGGCGAGGATTATACTGTATATCCAGTGATTGTTGCTTTCGTTGTTGTGTTTTGGCCTACCTGTCCCTGTGTCTCCGTGTATGACGAGGGCCTGGTTGGTGTCTTTGACGATGTAGCGCTGGATGCGCTCTAGTAGAGCATCGCGACCGATGAAGGTCTCGCAGTAGTGTTGCGCTATGTGCCAATTCTGCACGATGTCGTCGTAGAAAGCGTCAGAAACAACATTGTCTCGCCGCGTCATCTGCTGGTCCACCATGTCGCGCGCGCGGTTGTAGAATTCGTCGCACATCCGCTCCAGGTAGTCCGCATGCGCACGCGCGTCAACTCCTTCCGGGTCGCACCAGGAGACGCTCTCGTGGAAGACGGAGTCGTTGCTAAGCATGGCGCGCACTGCGTTGCGAAGCCGCCACGCGGATTGGTTGGTCTTCACGTCGATGCAGTTGGTGTTTGGCATGAGGTTGATGAACTTGCCGACCTTTGCGCGGTCTAGGAACTGCGTGAGGTCGGAAATGGTGCGATGGAAACACAGACAGCGCTCGGCACGAGAGGCCAGCAGTCGACGGTCCTTTCGGTAGACGTCGCTGTCATCGACTTTCGGGAGAGCTTCTGACAATTCCTGTTCCACGGCTGGAAACAAACGCCCTTTGTGAATGTCATGTGATTGTAAGTGACATCGAAGTAGTCTTAGTAAAATTATTTGGGCAGAAAAAATCTCTACTTTTGTTTTTTTAAAGCAGTAATGTAAAACATATTATCAAAAGTCTAGTGCATGACTTATTGCGTTAACTTCAGGCTTTTCTTAAACAACAACGCAGGGTGGTGTATAGTAAAGTTACATACAGTTATACTGTATGCCAGTCTGCGTAAAATGAAATACTTGCCAGGCGTTTTTAGTTGCCACAGCAGCCTCTGACCGACTTGTCCAGTTTCTACACAGATGGTCGCCGTCTCCAGTAACAACCGCCGTAGTTGCACCTTGATGGCGGGCCAGTTTCTTCTTTCGGCTCCTGGTAAAGTGAACACGAGACACTAACCAGACTATAGCTAGTAAATAATCATTTACATACATGTATTTAAAATGTCGTAGACGTATGATTTGGCTGAAACATTTGTGACTGTGTAATTGAGTGTCTGCACAAGCGGACAAGGCAATGATAATGCACACGTCGCGTCATCCGTCATATCGATGAGGTCCAAACTACACGCGCACGATGGAAGCAGAATTGTGTGTAATGGTTTTATATAGATGATAGTTATACAATATACACATATAGTACATGCGATATTTCGACACGTTATCGATACACAGCCGGTTATGATTTGCGCTACACATTTATCTTGTCACAAACGTATGATGAATACTGTTTTGTGTACCGCTATCATGTAGCACAACGTATCGCGATACGCGTATTATGTATCGCGCACCATATCGTGATACACCGGTGAAGCCGTGTACCATTTAGTCCCATGTACCATTTCGTCTCTAATAGTGCGTGCGTGCATGCGTGCGTGCATGCGTGCGTGCATGCGTGCGTGGGTAGGTATACGTATTACGTGTATTCGTGTGTACTAGTAATGCGTACCTGGGACACACTCAACAGGTCGTAGTGCGTACACGTTTGGCACAGCGTTCGTTTCTCGGAAATACCACGTGTCCAGTAGAGTGACGTCATCTTCCCGACATCCTTCACTCTCCTTCAGCACGAGCCGCATCGCCTCGAATTCCTCGCGATTTATGCATGACGGTAACGCGACATCGGAACACTTCTGACCCAAAAACACCTGCAATCATACAACGATTACAGATACTTGTGACCATCTCTAACTGTGCGGCTTTACATTAGTCACAACACCAGAGGTCATACGGACCAGTTGTAATGACGTCACACCTGGTAGTTGCGTCTTCGCTTTGGTTAATGTAACAAGACCCAGGCAGAGCGGTGACGTCACGGAATAGACTGGCGTGAGAACATTTTAACAAGATTTAACAAGATTGCCACAAGAATTAAATCTAACTGGCAGGTGGACTAGAAAGTACTTAGGCTTATCGAGAGTCCAACCTATCTATCTAATGTACACCGCCCTTTGTAAGTATGCGTATAATAATAATAATGAGACAACGTCTACTCCGCCTCAATCCTTGGAAACCAGGCTCAGAGGTGCATCAATTCAAAATGGTTTATCGATCTCTGAGTCAATAAACAATTCCTGTTGTCAACAGATGCACTGATATCACAGGGAGAATAGGCAAAGCTGTACAATTAAGTAATATGTTCAACTCATCTACAGGTTGGCGTCATGTTTAACAAGACAGCTATTGTCGAGATTTCCGTCCAGACCAAGAAAACCTATAGGGGAGAAAAATAGGAGGAGGGTAGGGGAGAGAGAGAGGAGGCGTTAGAAGAGGTCGAGAGGGGCGGACAGATGGAGATGAAATTATGCAGGGAGCAGGAAGACGGGAGGACGGGAACAGGGAAGGGAGAGAGGGGGGTGAAGGGAGGTATATAGGAGACAGACAGGCAGGGGTGTGTATCGGGAGTGAGGGAGGGACGGAGGGATGGACGGACATAGGGAGGGAAGTATGAAGGGAGTAATATGAGAAGGTCAAAAGTGAAGGGGACCTGGAGTCTCCCGACTGAGGTATGCTGCTCCACTCACTACGCTGTGGCACCGCGCAGCCATGACACACTAATCTTACGTCACAGTGGACACTTCAACCAAAGCTTAAGCCCCACCCTTTAGCAACGGTTTGCGATGAATGACTTACAGCGAAGTCTGGTCCTGCTGACAACTCCTGACACCGGTGAAGTTCCTTCAGATACAGGTCGACCTCAGCGTGTTCGTCTTTCACCTCCTCCCGTCTCACGCCCCACCGGGGGTCAATCACCTGCAAGACCACACACGTAGACGCTGGCCGAAACTCGTAGCAGTGTGAGGGGCATACATACATACAGACATACATACGTATATATATATATATATATATATATATATATATATATATATATATATATATATATTTATATAACATAGTACACAGGCACACACAGGCACACACACAGGCACACACAGGCACACGCACGCACGCACGCACGCAAGCACGCACGCACGCACGCACGCACACACACACACACACACACCACCATTCTATATTGGAAAATCACTTGGTAACTAAGCATATCCTTGGTAAAATATTATATAATATCGAAAGACTACTGGACTTTTTGTCAACATGTTTCTGTTGAATAGTTTGTACTACACAATGCTACACCATTTATAATATATTACTCCATAGCTCTAATATGTGTACAACATGTGTACACCGACACACTGTGGTCATGTGTTGACTTACCACAAAGTCGAGTCCGTACCGCTCTCGACAGTAGGCCTTCAGCTTAGGGTATGTCTGCGTCACCAGCGCTGTCCTCTCTTCCACCATGTCTGCGAGGGACACAGTTAATGACCAAATCGTAATCAGATATCTACTCGCAAACGACGTCAATTCACGGTGTTTAATGTATATAAACGGGCTTTAGTTTGTGATAACGGCTGTGTAATTGCACCAAGGTGGCATACATGTTTCGTTGTTAATTGAAAAAAGGAATTATATGCAGTTTGCTTCTTTCCTACTTATTGTTGATTGTCTATCCTGATTTGTATGTATATGTCACGTGTTTGTATTAAATATTGTTTCAGACAATCAGTCAATAAAGCAATTGTGTTATTGCGAATTGTGTTACGCGAATTACAGTAACAAGGACAAACTAATGATGAGATTAGGGAAACGTTTAGATTGACGGGAAGATGAGTGTGGGCAGGCGCAGGCTGACATAGTAACAATGGCTGGGAAAACAATACAAAATATACAAAGCACAACCAGCGGAAAGTCGGGGCCCCGTGGAAAAGGAACACCATCATTTAGATGTCTGGCTACGCGCATGACGATTTGAGAAAGTCACAGGAATAAGAAACGTGGCAATAGGGAGCTGTTGGTAGGGGGCAGTGGGAGTAGGGGCAGTGGGGGTAGGGGCAGTGGGACAATGGAGGTAGGGGGCAGTGGGGTTCATGAACTCTCATTATAAGAGTATTATCAAAAGTTCAAAACAATGCAGTGTCTTCAAATCGGGTAGTGTTCTGAAATTATGACACGGTCATTATTGTAACGAAGAATAAAATTGCATTTTATTCACTCTAACCACATATCGTGGTAAATATATATATATATATATATATTTTTAATATATATATATATATATATATATATATGATCAGTTTCAAATACGTATATAGAACATGAATAACACAACATATCAATATTTACGACTGGATAATAATTACCCAGCAGTACCACTACCCATGCAAAATTACGTTTATACAGGTTCATGAATAACACGCTAGGTGTCGAACGGGTAGCGCCACCTACCGGTGAACGTCGCCGACACGAAGAGTCGCACGACCCGTTGTCCGAGCTCAGGGAGGTCGGCGAGGTGACATCTTCCTCGCAGGACGGCGTCGACGAGCAGCGTCTGGTCGGGAGGTAGATGGAGGAAACGCAGCGGCTTCTCCTTGTTCTCCCTCTCGGACGCCGACAGACGGTCCAGCTCAACCACATTCTCCCGATACCGCTCTCGAAAGCCGGGAACCTCCTCTGAAAACACACGTGACGTAGGGCCTGTGACGTAGGAGGGCGGCTGGTTACAGTCTCGCGTAACTGACTCACGCTCGGTAGCGTGACTTCGCCGAAAAGATAGTCTGGTCACTCAGCCGGCTTTGGAATGTTATCTAAAAGGTGCTGCCACCTCACGGAGCCTGAGTTATCTAGGGTTATTAAGCCATCAGCTGCCACCTCACGTAGCCTGAGTAATCTAGGGTGATTAAGCCATCATTCCTGCTTCATAAACTACTGCAAATTTGTATTTTTTGTGTGAGTATAAGTTTAATGATGAATACATTTAATAGCATAATATTCTCTTATAAAGGTGTATAATTAATTTAGTTTTATTTCATAGTTGGCCTGAGAGCCAATCAGCGTCTCTACCCTATATTGGGGTAAGACCGCCCTGGTGGCACCATTGGCAGAGCAATAATAACCCAGGCGGATGTGAGGGGCTAAAACGTGCTGCCACCTCACGGAGCTTGGGTAAACGAGGCTAGGCTGGTCTGGGCAGTGCCTACGTTGATAGTAAAACTTGACCGGACGCTATTCTGCAGCGTCTTCATGATCACTAGCATATCGTTGTAGTGGGGCGGCATAGTTTTGAATGCTACAATGACTGTGCAGTATATGATAAAAGCATGAGACTTGATTTGTTTTGAGATATTAATCAGAAACTTTACTTGTTTAAGCCGCCGTTTTGAAACACAAAATGGCCGACTCTTAAAAGCGTCTTCGTTGTACAGTTCCCGAACTGGAAAAGGTAGTCGGTTCCAAAGGTACGGAGCAGCTGCGGGGAAACTCGCGTCTCCAGCTTTGCATTTTGTTTTAGGTCTTTTATTATTTAGCTGTTTGGTTCCCGCTGAGCGAAGTGATCTGGTTGGCGTGTACAAGCCGATAAGGTCACACAAGTACACTGGTCCAAGACAGTTGACAGCTCTGTGAATGAGTAGCATTATTCGAAACAGACACGTTCCCGGACAACATTTCAACAACATGAAACTTGGTGAATATGTGGACTACTAGAGGCAGATTCCTTGTTGTCACATTATACCACAGCTATTAGATAGGAGCTGGGACACCCCCCCCCGCCGTGGAACCAAACGTGCACAGATCTCGCCCAATCTCGGACGTCTCGTTGTTTAGTACGGTATCTTTTTAAGTTTCTATACCAGGGGGCAGTGGGGCGCTGTGTGTTTAAGAGCGCCAGCTCTGATGGATTAGCTCTGACTATACTTGTCAAACCTGGTAGTCTAATACGTTCTGGATGACGTCAATGTAACACGATGACGTCACAACATAACTCGCATAATGCACAGTCTACGAATAACTGATTGATAGCCTAACAGAGTCGAGACGACGAGGTAATTATGTTATCAAATTGCACACAATACCGTATAAGTCAAGTTAATTTACAACAGCGTTGCGCACTATTAAAATGTGCAGCCAAGTTCAATCACGTGACGGCGACGAACGTACATCATAAATCGTTTATGTAACCTAGGTAACTGCAACCGTACAAATCGACCATCACCGTCGGTCAGCGATTCACGGGAACACAAATTGTCTAAAAACTGCATGCGTGACTATTTAGCAGATGAGATGGCTATATGCTTCTGAATCAAGAGTTTGTTTAGCACCTGAGCCACGGGGGCCTATCCAGACAATGGATAAGCCGGAAGGACACCGAATAACAGGAAATGTGTGAACAGAAGCGTTTTTACGGTATTGTTTATATGTTGTGTGAACGCATGCTGTGTTCACAAAACAGAGGCGGACGTAGACACGTGTGTACCTGACAGAAGACGGCAATTTTCGCACGTTGTTCTCGCGATTGCACGTAACTGACGCGGGAGACATCGCTCTAGCAGTAACGGTAGACAAACTGGCGTGGTATGTCAGAATAACTTTTACAAAAAGAGCCAACGGCATACCATTTAATAATGCTGCATAACATTTAATATCAATCGGTACAATTGGGCCATTAAATGATAATTAACTATATGTTTCATTGGTACACTAGTGGTATCCGAACTTGGGGTTCAAATACCCAGCGTCATAGCGCACCTTTCATTCCTGGTATATAAATATCACCTTTCATTGGTATTTGAGTGGTATTTTCGTAAAGGTAAATTGGCAAGTAGCATCACTACGATGATGTCGCCTGGTGTAGGTCTACACTTAGTCCCATTGCAGGTCGTCACACATAGCATTTACTTAATTGGTCTTTTCCTAACTGAAACTGCTCCCAAAACGGTGAGGTGGGGTGGGGGTGGGTGGGATGTCGAAACCCCTGTCACACCCTCTCACAGTTTTACTCGCTCCTTTAATAGCAGAGTACAGCTTCTGAAGCTGTCCTTGTTTCTTGTTGTTTAATTGAACGTGTCACATATGCAACACAGTGCCGAAGCACACCAAGACAAGCAGACAACTTCGGCAATAAACTGGGGAGGGGTAAATAGCTTTAACGGGGGTGCGATTTTGTTTGTGGGAACCTCAAGAGGATGGAGTCGGCGGTTTGGGGAAAGCATCACCACGAGGGGTTGCACTAGGCGGTTTGTGGAGATGCAATTATTACTCCCTTCCGACAAAACTACATCACTGCCCTAAAACGTGTTTGTTAATAATATGACAATATATAGGTATATTTGTCAGAAACTATCCATGGTTGAGATGAAACTAACGTCCGTTTTTGAGAGAATGCTTTGTTCAAATGATAAGCTTTTGAGTATAGATAATGAGGCACCATGCGGGCTTTGTTGAGGCTGAACAGCTTTCTAAATAACAGGACAACGTGCCCTCTCTGAGAAGTAATTTTTCGTTGTAATCGGCCCCAGCGATCGGCTAAGTTTGTTTGTTGCATTACCAAGTATATTTAAATTTCAACAAAGCATACACCATTCCCGATATCGCACAACGCTTGCGTAATTACTACAACGCTGTGTCAACAAATGCCAGAAGTCACGACAGATTAGAGCCCCACTAATTGCCGGAGACGTCTCGTATGCACGGACGGGTCTTCACACCAACCTCTGTGAAGCAGTCGACCGGAAACGACACGAGCCATGGCGATCACAACAAGTCGCTCAACTCAACTACGGACTGTCATCAAGTTATCTTCCATAACTTCAGTAAACAACACAGAATCCTCCCGTCGACGTGAGCTCGGTCGCTGTGGGTTTGTTCGGCGCCTGGTTGCTGGTCACGTTGTTATGCTCGTAACTAACCGAGATCGACTGAATACCCCGTGAAGTCTAGTGCGGTGTGCGGGTCTATTCCGTCCACAGACAGGCGTTCAAGCGTGACAAACACCGCCGTGATAGGCGGCTAATCCGGCAGTCTACGGTTACTCTGTGTTTAACTTGTACGTACACGTCGTGTCAATTGACATCGCGAGGTCAATTGGTCGCGCACTACTGTCCTACATAACTAACGCCAGGAGCTCGATAGGTTGAGTTGAGTTATGAATGATCAATATTGTTTCCGTCGATTGTAAACAATTGGCTGCGAGCGCCGCTAGAATATGTAGGACTCCGTATTGTTCAACGTCGTTATTTATTACAGCCACGAATCTGTATTAGTTTTGCCAATGGTTGGCTGAGATAGACATTGATAAACAACAGAAAAGTACTTATTTTGTTTAATTTAATATTGAGTATAGAGGATTTCATATTGTAAACATTATACTAAAAACTAAAAGGGTCAACTTTTCAAGATTAGTTTTAGTAATTCTAAATGCACAGGCTGTTGCATAAATTGTTTCGGCGGCTTTACAGTGGATGTGCAAACATGCGGGACACACGCTAGAGGCTTGTGTGTCAGAGACTCAACCACGTTTAATTGCTGCATGACGGCTGCTGGTATACAAATATCACTAACTGTCTATATAGTATAGTATTAGTCATAGGTCTAGAGCTGAATGAACTAGAGCAACGTGGGATCAGCAAACTCAAACAGAGACAACTGTGTGCGAGAATGTCTGATTTATTAGACACCATGCAGCAATAACAGGCCTAATGTCATTCAGATTTTAACCATGCACATCTATCGCAACTGTTGACAAAGACTGACAGGGTCCCACGCACAATTCTGACATAGTAAAAGGATCGCCACGTAGTTGTAATAGGGACCGAACACACCGCTCATTGTTTTGAATGTCTGGCTACAAGTACTATATTATTGTCTAACAAAAACATCAGGCAGTTTTTCTTAAATGCGAGTATATTTGACATAGCAGGCCCGGTGATGTGCGTCGTGTAATGTTATGCCGTGTCGTTATCAACGTTGGCGGCAAAGCTTGACCATGGTCAGTGACTCAGTAGCCTCTCAACGTGACGGATCCGACAAGACGACAGGTCCACTATATGTCGCTGTATGCTTACGTCACAATCAAAATTGGCGCACGTTGTCCGCCAAGCTGTGAGTTTTCTAATAATGTTGCAAAAGCCGGAATTTCGGAATTACATGACAGCAGCAGCAGGATCTCAGCTAGACCAAACATTCCCGCTTGCAGTTTTCGCATTAAAAACTGTGTCTAAATGTTTTGTCGTAAAGATAAATCGTTTGAGGATCGTATTCTAATAAAAATATATACAATGGAATGACTGTCAGGCAGCTGGTCACGTGATAGATATGTATTTACCGACATTTTCAGGCACCATGACGTCATTTACGGCAAGGCATCCCACAGCGACACAATCACTGACAGCGGGAAATGTTGGAACATCACCAAGACAATTATTGCGGCGACACGCAGCATAACAACACTGTTTATTGGTTCGAGCAACAACAAAATACGTACGCTGACCGAATACAACCTCATTACATATAATTATAACCAATTTAATGTATCAACACGACACATTGGAAGTGTAACATGGAACCTCACTGTTCACACCTGCATTGCAACCGACTTGTTTCGTAGCACAATCCATGACAAATAATTATATTCAATATTTGTTAAACTCCATCTCTAATCAGCAGAGATAAAGTACATTTCTAAGACAAAAGTTAATGCATTGAACTGCTACCATCACATCAAGGACGATAAAATAAGTTTACAAAGTCAGAAATACGTGTAGCATTGCAGTTATACGTGTGAAAGGGCGGATCCAGAGAGTAATCAAGGGGGTGGGATGGGGGGGGGGACACAAAACTTCCAGTTGCAACTCCTTCAAGGCTCACAAAACATCCTTCAGGGTTGGGTCATGACATCGGAAGGTGTGCTATTGAAGATAATCTGCAGCCAGAACTTCAGCGTCCTTATCAGTTCACGACACAGTTGGGGTGGGGGTGGGGAGCTGTTCAAAGGTATCTTTGTGCAGATGTTAATAAATGTTAAAGGTCAAATCCTCCAACTCTACCTGTGGAGACTCGCCACTAAAATGGTGCTGGGGTATATGAGGCCTAGCGCAGACAAATTCTATGTCTTTTGGCCACGTGCCTCCTTCCACACACCCCTCAATCCGTCCAAGTGAGGATGGTAGTTATTGGACGTCACCCTGTGTCACAGGAAACAAACTGCAATTCACAACTGGCTGAAGTTTGAAAGCCTTTTTTGCTTAAAATCCAAAATATGACATCAGATATTCATGGATTTACTGTGTAGCAGGGTTTGTGGTGGCTTCACAATATACTACAAAACGGTACAAAAATTCTGAACTTTGTGAGCAAATGAGACAACCCCTGCATCGCCTCCACTGTTCTAGATGATTCTAGAAATTGTGCGAATAAAAACATGCTGGTCCACGTGACTATCACAATTCACAACCATGTCAATCAATACAACGCTCAATTCAAATATTAATACCTTGTTAAAATCAAAGCTGTAACACACATTAAATTAGCTGTAAAACACATTAAATTAGTGTTACATATACATTTTACACAATTAATGATATATACTGTTAATAATAACATATAAAATTAAAGGTAAACATTGGCTTGACTCAGGGCAGTGCCCCGAGTCCAAAACTGTTTATAGCAGAGGTGGAATTGATAAGTAGAAAGTTAGGAACAAATGATATTCTTGAGAAGCTACTGTACACAGATGATACAGTGGTGCAAACAGATGGTCCATCTTGTCTCATGAAAAACCTCTAAAATAAAAAGTTTACACTACATATAAATAAGTAAACTGCTAAAATCAACATACCAAAATAAAGTATTATTGGAGGTAGCTTAATGTAGCCACTGCCTATAAAAAATCATACTCATCCATATCTTTATGTACTGCATTCCAGTAACCAAGAACATGCTGGAATCAAACCAATATACATTTCACTTTCATTGTTTGTGAGTTTGACTAAAACTTAGCTGTTATCAGACAAACTGTAATACAAATTGAATATCACATTTGGTGTACTATGCTAATTCACAAATGGTATCAGATTTGTTTTCTACATCTACCATAAACAGTCACATTTAATCAGTGAATCAATGCTGATTTCACCAATTGCATATAAAAGCAGATGTTTATATACTGGTAGTTTCCAGATTATTAAGTTCCTATAATTTGAATAAAAAGTTACGTTTTGGTCAGCATAAACGTAACATAGTCAATATGTTATGTTACAACAGATTGAGTCGAGATCTTGTAATAAACAATAAACCCTCATGTTGTCGTAGCAACAGTTCCTTCCACAGTACTGTGGGAATGTGTGTGTGTGTTATACGGGAGAAACCAATTTCAAATACAGTGCATATATATATATATATATATATATATATATATATAAAAAACACTAGTTTTGTCCAGGATCCTTTTAACCCATTATTAAACTCATCATGCTGGGACGTCCAGGGGAATGTTTCCAGAGGGGGCAAGACACATGCACACACACATGTAAAAACATCACACAGGAATATAACTATTGAAATGCTACTGACCACTTCATAATGGACTACTACCTAACAATCCCACAGTTGGTGTCATGAGATCATGTCTGCACTATGTACGAACAATTGCTCTTGAATTCAATCTGAAAACGGCCAGAGTAGTGCTTTATGACAACATAACTGGTAGATCTGTGCCGTTTGCAAAGAGCCAAGGTAGTGTTTTATGAGAACACCACTGGTTCATCTGTGACTTGAACTGGGCCACTGTTGAGAAGATTATGTCTTAATTTCTCTTGCTCATCTTCACCGAAGCCAATTGACTCGAGATAGTTTCTGTAGGACCCGTATCTACAAAGAGAAACAAGAGTAGATCCAGGTTTGTTCCACTCACTTCAAACTGCCCCAAGACATACAGTTACCACTACGTACCAGTGAGTGGTTATTGGTGAATAAATATAAACAGATTAATGCTATAATGGATATCTTGATTGGACAATGCAACAAGCTACAAGTAAAGTCTTAGCTGACACATGCATAGATGTCTTCACACTTTTATATAAAAAGAACTTATTTATTACATTGGACATGAACACTTTTTGTCACTGCGCAACCGTCCACTGGGCAACGCCCACTGACAGTCACCACATATTGCGGGAAAATCAATTGCTAGAGTGGCCGCACTTGACAAGTAAAATGGTTGTACAAATTGGTGTTACTAGCAGTTTGGGGTTTAAAAAGTAACAAGTGCCACACGATGTGTTGGTTGGATATGTCATGTTCTTATGAGACCACTCCAAGTTGAGATGAAGGGGGAGACTAGAGACTTACTGGGTCTCTACGTGCTCCAGCACATGCACCATGGTCTCTGCCTTTGCACTTGTAAATGTGTGGCACATGTGGAAATTGTTGACAATTTCATCGTGTAGTCGTTCCTTCATACTCCCCAGCTGAATCTACAACACACATTGCAGTGACTGTAATTGTCAGTGATACTGTTTCAGTTTGTGTGACATGGCTGTCATCTGATGTCCATAAATTGAACAACAAAATGAGTCTCTGTCTATTGGTGAGACTGTCTGTGGCATAGCTTTATGTAGAGACCAGTCCACCCGCCATTTGGACGGGCAAAAACGAATACGGACGGCAGGGTAGAAATATGGGTGGATGGTTAAAAAAATGAAGGAACAAAAAAGTTCTTCCAAAACCATAGATGTTGTTGGTTATGCCTTGAAAGTGAGTGAAAATTGTGTCACATGTGTGTTTGTAGTCAATTTCAGGGCAACATTTCAAAGTTAAGATCCATATGTCCACCAAAACATGTGTGACATGACTGGCAATAATATTATCCAAGTATACAAGTACTTGTTTGGTGTATATATATATATATATATATATATATATATATATATATATATTATATACAGTTTGTATATATATATATGATATATATTATTATTATATATAATATATATAAACATGTATATATAATATATATATATATATATATATATATATATATATACCAAACTGTCAAACAAGTACATTACATATTACCAAACTACCAAACAAGTACTATATATAACATTAAATATAAAGCAAATAAATGTTGCCTACCTGGTACACTGGTCATTTATATTTTCAAGATCATGTTAGTGATGGGAATTTTTTTTTATAAAGAGACCTAGCACGGGTAATAGAAGAGTGGAGATTGAGAGTAAGATATGGAGGGAGTGGAGAGTGAGGAGATTGAGAGTAAGAAATGGAGGGAGTGGAGAGTGTGGAGATTGAGAGTAAGAAATGGATGGAGTGGAGAATATGGAGAATAAGAGCTGGAGGGAGTGGAGAGTGTGGAGATTGAGAGTAAGATAGGGAGGGAGGGGAGAGGAGAGTGTGGAGAGTGAGAGTCAGATACGGAGGGAGTGGAGAGTGTGGAGAACAAGAATAAGAGATCGAGGGAGTGGAGAGTGAGGAGAACAAGAGATGGAGAGAGTATAGAGTATGGAGATTGAGAGTAAGAGATTGGGGGAGTGTGGAAAATGAAAGCAACAGATGGAGGGAATGGAGAGTGGAGAAAAAGAACAAGAGATGGAGGGAGTGGAGAGTGTGGAGAACAAGAATAAGAGATGGAGGGAGTGGAGAGTGTGGAGAACAAGAGTAAGAGATGGAGGGAGTGGAGAGTGTGGAGAACAAGAATAAGAGATGGAGGGAGTGGAGAGTGTGGAGAACAAGAATAAGAGATGGAGGGAGTGGAGGGTGTGGAGAACAAGAATAAGAGATGGAGGGAGAGAGAAAAGGTAGAAAGAGCCAGAAGCCTGTCACTATACCTCAGACTTGGCATACTCTTCAGCAATGTATTCCTTTGACTTTCCCAGGCAGGCAAGGACTAGTGCACAGACGATCCCAGTGCGGTCCTTGCCGTGGGCACAGTTCAACATAGCCGGGGTGTTCTGGGGGTCAGTAAGTAGCTTCAAGGCTGTTACAAACACAAACCGCTTGTCTAAAGCAACCTTGTCATTTTATTTCAAACCTTAGCCACAATTTACAAAAAAACTCAGTTTTGTTTGAAATCACATTATTACCATAGAAATTTGGCAGTTTATTGCTCTAATGATGACCCCTACACAGTTACAAATTCCTGTTCATGATTATGCCAACTGGATACTGATCCTTGTATGCTACATCAATGAACTCATACTTTTGAAGAAGCATTCAAACAGTAACCAGGACTTGGTCAATTCCATTCTTTAAATTCCAATTCATTGCAATTCCTTTTTTTCAATTCCAATTAAATTTCCTTCAATTCTATTTTTTTTTCAATTCCAATTCAATAAAAAAATCCAATTCCAATTCAATTAATTTTTTTCAATTCCAATTCCAATTCCATCTATAATAATTCAATTCCAACTCCAATTCAGATAACAAAAGTTAACCATAAAATTATACAATTAATTAAATTCACATAACAAAGTTAACCATAAAATTATACGATTGATACAGGGGGATGATACAGTGTCTAATATATTTATGTACACGTGTATATATATAATCATTTTTAATATCTATATCTTTAAAAAAAATCTTCTCTTATATCTACTAAGACAAAGAAACCATAACATACTACATAAAATGAATATTAGCAAATGTCATGTTTGTTATAGTTTCACTGGTTACACTTCCAACTGTTTGGAGGTATCCTGGCTTCACTCCTGATACCTGGGTATTTGCTTAGTACGAATACAATTAATTTTCTTCCAAATCTTTCAAATTCCAACTCCCGCTCCAATTCTGGAATTGGATTGGAATTCATTTTGAATTGCCCCGAGCCCTGACAGTAACTATACATTAGTGGCTATTACAGGAGACTCAACCCCACGTATCTCTATCCATTATCATTAATGTATGAGTGGACAAATGGCTTTGATGTTTTCCTTCTGTGGAATTAGTGAGTCCACTCTGTGCTCAGCACAGCTTTATGTAGAGACCTGTCTTAGACAGGTAGAAATGTTACAGGACAGGTGTTGCTGTGGTGGAGAGGTAAAAAAATACGGGGCAAAAATGGTCTTCAAAAATCATATATATTGTTAAGAGGAATTATTGAAATGGATGTGCAAGGGATAGAGAAGAGCTGATACCTTAGACTGACATAATTAGCAGCAGTGCCTCCTGGCATCTATATGTAACATTTCCCCTATTGGCGTCTAGACACAATGCTCTTTGCAAGTTGGACTTAGTCACTGATAACCTACAAACTGTGTAATAAACATGACGTCAAAATACCACATAATAATTAAAGATTTGATTCACATTTCTTCTCATTCTTTGCTGCAACCCGGAAAACACAAAACACGGTAGGAAGGTCCAACCAAAAAGGCCAGTTGTTACATGGATTGCTTATAACCAATGTAGGCCCTCTGTTATGAATGAAGCACACATATTTGAAGAAAGGTTCTGTTAATAATGTGGGGTGATGGATTATGCCTAGTATTTGTATCTAGCCGACTCTGCCTCTGCCCTGGTGACATCACATACCAGAACATATTGCACCTTGGCTGTATGTGATCATGTCAATGTACTGCCCTGCCAAACCACGCTTGTTGAGCACATGTCGTGCGAACAGACGTACGAAGTATTTGTATCCAGTGCGGAATAGGATATCGTAGATAAGGACCAGAACAGAAAACAGTCTAATGTACCAGGGTGCCCGATTGTACACCGCCCAAATGTAGTTCAGCGTGAAGAAATTGATTAGGAAATGCTTTCTCTGCGTTGTTTCATCTCGACAAACCCAGTTGTTTGGCAACCGCCCGAACTTCACTTTATCACCAGCCCGATATTTAAAATGTAACGGTAGTTTGACTTTGTACAGGGGGAAGTGGCAGTCGAGCAACTTCGGCCCGCTCGCATTGTGGTACTCTTTCACTGAGCGAAAATCGATGATAGAACGAATGCCGAGCTGCTTAAACGTATCGATTTCCGCCGCCGTTAGAAAATCTGGACGGGACGACCTGTATAATTGGCATGTTTCCTCTTCAGTTACGGACTCATGACAACAACTGTCGATGACCCTGAAGTTGGGCATCGACTGAAAGGCTGATATTGTCTTCATAATTACTTCCCCGTCTCCCAATTATACAAGCAACAACATCACGTGACAGGTGACGTCGCTGGCGAGAGCGCGTCATAAGTACGTGGCGCCCTCTGGTGCATAAGATAATCATTATAAATACATCACGTGATCGATAGATGGCGAACGCGGTCGTCGTTCGCGAGCGTCGTCCGTTTTCGTTCGGTTTTCAATTTTCTAAATTTATCGACACTACTCAACATTCAGGCGGACTAAATTGCTAACGAATGGCTGTTCGGAGAGAATTGTTTATGCTCTTGCATCTTACGTTGTTTGGTCAAGGAGTTTTATTAGCCAAAGTTAAAACAGGTTCGTTGTACTTATATTACTGTGGACTTGTGTGGTGAGGCCACTAATCGTGCCGTTTTACCTGTATCTGTATCTGTAACTGGCAAAATGTCCTAGGGCTAGGGACACATCACGCCAGTGCGCATGGTGGGTCGTCTGACTTAATTGTTAAAATGTTGGATTAAATTATTTTGAAACGAGTTTAGTGATTTACTTGAGACAGTGTTTGGGGAGAGAGAATTCCATTCTTTAATTGTTGTTGGGAAGAAGCTGTTTCCAAATATGTTTGCAGAGTATCTAATTTGCAAGAACTGACTGTCATGTTTACGTGAGGATCTAGTGTTGTGTTGTATATAGTGATCTAGCGGGATACCTATAAGGTTATGTTCCATTTTGTATATTATACTAAGTCTTTTAATTTTTCTTCTTGTTTGGAGGGTGTCCCACTGGAGGTCTTTAAGAAGTTGGGTTACTGTTCCTGATTCTCTAGAATAGTTTTGTGTACAAAATCTGGCAGCTTGTCTTTGGATTCTTTCTAAGGTTTTAATATGTTTTAGGCAGTGTGGATCCCATGATGCTGACGCATATTCAAGTATTGGTCGGACAAGGGTTGTGTAGACTTAATGTGGGTTGGGCATTTATTTAGATTTCTCCTAATGACTCCTAGAGTCTGTTGTGCTTTCCTAGCGACTGAGTTGCATTGTGCTGTCCAATTTAATGTATTTGATATTTGTACACCAAGATAACAATGTGATTGAACATATTTAAGTTGTTGGCCACAGAAGGTGTAAATATTTGGTGTTGTTTTACTTTTAGCAAATAACAAATTCAGCTATTATGTATTTTTAGTACATATTCCGTCATTTTTTTTCAAATAAACTATTAGAAAGTTTGTTTCGTGTGAAGTACTTAAGAACAAAATACATACGCAAAGTTCAAATATGCTACAAGACGCGCCCGTAAAAAATCTGACCTAGTCCTAGGCTAATGTCTTAATGATCCCTGACCTGGCTATTAATAACTTTAATGTCTTCATTAAGGACTAAAATTAACTAAGGACAATATCAGCCTAGCATAATCAGCCTATCTAATTACTAATTTGTAAAGAGTTCTATAGCAAACTCGTGTCACGTGAATGAGTACAAGACCACGTAATGTATTTAGATAGACTGAACAAGATAGAACATAAGACTTCAGTGACATGAGACGAGTGACTTGACCTAACCTAGCCTTTTAGTCCTAGCAGGAATTTTCTGTCGTGAGTGTAAACATTACTTCTTGGATTGAGCTGGCTAGTTCATTGGTATATTGTTTGAGTAATTAGGCAGGGCCTATTAAAAAACTACACGCATCATTCCACATGACATGAGTGATTTATAACAATAAAGTCCTGTGAAACAAAACAGTACACATTGCAGAAAAAAATGTATTACTATTAGTAAAAAAGTAATCTTTACATGCAAATACCCATTGACACACATTATTATAAAAACAAGTTTGTAATTAAAACAGGTGCATTTTGTGAAGAGTATTGTACAACTAAGACGCACTTTGCCAGCTTCACCTCCTCGTCAATGTTATCTAACTGGCAGCAGTTGGCATCAACATTCATCTTGCATTGTAACAGTGCTGTCAGTGTGTCGGCAATGAAGCTTTGACAATATTTAGTGTGCATCTTTTACATGGCAGAATAGGAATGCTTGCAATTGCTGCAGGCTTGAAGTTGCGACCATCACCAGTGTGAATGAAGGAATTCTCTGCTGACACATTGCTATCGTTGCTGTTTGCAATTCTTGTTGTACTTGTGCATGGTTGTGGTAAAAGCCATTGTACACCTGAGGCGATTGCCGTAATTTCTGTACCGTACACAGTGCACCACTCGAACTCTGACCAGCTGTTGGATGTGTCGATTGTACCCTTAAAATGTCCTTAGACTCTGTCGCGTTTTGCCTGTTGAGAGATTGTTCAGGGGCACTGCAGGGATATATATATATATATACTACATAAAAAATTATATACAACCAGTTACCAGGCCAACAAAACAGTGCAAACCTTAGGGGAGTTTGATCAGTGTGTCGTTTGCCAAATTTACTGACAAATAGAACAGATGCGACAAATTCTTAAAAAGGTATCTATATAATGAAAACAAGGATAAAGCTATGATTTTCCTTTTAATTTTGTCAATAAAACTGTAATGAATACATCAAAACCGTTCTGGGTCATCAAATCCCGTAACTGTTTTCTCTTGCTTCTCCAATCTCTGGCTCTATCGTCTTTTCAATCCTCGCTCCAGTGGCCCCAAGTAACAGTTTCAGAATGTCACCTTGAGGTGTAATGGTTGCTACCCTGTATATCCCCAGGTTCATTATTTTGTCACCTATCATTTAGTTCAATATGTCTGTGATTGGTGTACAGATCAATAGCGCCATATCATTCAGTGGTAGCGTTGTGTTACAGGTGGAAAGTTGCAGTTGATACTGCATACATCAAGTAAGGTCACAGTTGAAGGTGGCCAGGCCTTTTCACTGTCCTGTGAGGTCATAGGTGACCCTGATGTGGTTGTTAGATGGCGCAAGGATGGCAAGGTACACAGATGACCACATTCATAGATTGCCATGAGAACATTTATGTTGTTGGTCATATTTGTTTTTATTTGCATTAGGGTTATCAATTCCATGTTAAATCCACAAGTAATGAAAAAGTTGGTGCCTCAGTCAGTGAATATGCTGCCATTTATATATGGTGAACATGTCATCAAAAATCATTGAGGTATTTACAGAAAAATTGTGTCCACAATGCTTTAGGAAATAAACAGCAGGTAAACATAAAACTACCACTCAATAATACAATCACACTGTTGGCATTTTATGATTTTGAATGATCTTTGATTGCTTTCCAACCCAGTAACTATACCAGTTTATTTATCACATTGTAGCCCTGTACATAACATGTATGCATTTTGGAGAGTGTTTATAAATTTACATCTAAACCAAAATGTTTATACATTTACATATAAACCAACATTTTTTTAAATTTATATCTAAACCAAAATGGTTGTGTAAGTTTAGCAGCAGATTGTGTAAATAATATGTTGAGTTGCCCTATCACTGAGATACCTGTTTTCAGGTGGTTGAGTCTTCATACCAGTGGAAAGTGCAGCCAGGAAATATCACTGCCTACCATGCTACAGTCCAGCACCAGGGCACATTTGTGTGCGAGGGTTTGACCAATGAGACAACTATCAGCAGTCAGCCCGTCAATGTCACTGTGACAGGTGCGAGTTTGTATTCAAGGTGCAGTAGATAATGCAGCATTGCCCGTAAAGTTAACAGTCTGAAATGCCAAAATGAGCTCTACCTCTTTTCTAGATCATAATACCTTTTAAAGGTAACCTGTCTGTTAATTATGAACAACCGCTGCCACCATTAAAAAGTAAGTTCTTACAAAGCTCTCAGGTCTCAGGTTGTTTACTCCAAACAGCCCAAACTTGGGCTAACGCAGGAGTTTGTAGTGCTTCTTGTGCGCATGCGTTTGGTTGTATGTATGTATGTATGTTTGTTTGTTTGTTTGTTTGTTTGTTTCTTATAACTTGTTTGTTTGTTTTACAGGCAATTTAGGTGATTGGGTGTTGGGAAGGGGAGGTTCATTATTGCTGCTTGAAAAGCTATGGGATTTTCTATTGCAGTAATGTGTGGTGGGATCATGTTCCAGATGCGAATTGCACGGGGGTAAAAGGAGAACACTGCAGTGTTGATGCGGCACCTGGTGGCGATGTAATGGCCACGGTTTTTTGATGGTTTTAGTAGGCCCGGTGGTGGTGTGATGTTGATTATGTTATTAAAATTTTGTAAAATGTCATTGCTTGTTTGATAATCCTGCGTCGCTCAAGAGTGGGCCATCCAAGGGTGGCTATTAGGTCTGTTGTGGCTGTTTGGCGTCGATGGTTGTTTTTGACAAATCTGGCTGCACAGTGCTGTACCTTTTCAAGATGTTTAATTTGGGTAGTGGTGTGTGGATTCCATATAGGAGAGGCATATTCAAGTTTTGGTCGGACTAGCATGTTATAGGCCGTTTCTTTTACATTAGGTTTGCATGGTCCGAGGGTTCGTTTGATCATACCTAAAACTTTTGATGATTTGGAAGCTATGTCAGTGATGTGATTCGCCCAGGTTAGTTTAGTATCTAATTTTATTCCAAGATATGGGTGGCTGGAGACTGTGGAGAGTGGCACACCACAAAGGGAATACGAATGTAGTCTGGGTTTGGTTTTGTTTGTTATTGGGAGGTGCACACATTTGGGGATGTTAAACTCCATTTGCCATTTGTTGGACCATGTTTGTAGTTGGATCAGGTCAGATTGGAGGATGTTGTTATCTGTTTCAGATTTGATTATGCGATAGATGATGCTGTCATCAGCAAAGAGCCGTATTGGAGATTGAATGTTGTTGTTTATGTCATTTATGTATAGCAGAAAAAGAACTGGTCCTAGGACTGAGCCCTGTGGTACTCCAGATGTAACACATGTATTATCCGACAGGGCGCCGTTGACTGAAACTCTCTGTTTTCGGTGCGAAAGAAATGATTTTATCCAGTTTTTTGTGTTTCCAGTTATTCCATAGAAGGCTAATTTTGATAGGAGGCGTTTATGAGGGACTTTGTCAAAGGCTTTGGCGAAATCAAGCAGGATGGCATCTATCTGTGACTTGTTATCCATAGCTGTTATCCAGTCATGGACTGTCTCGATGAGTTGGGACTCACAAGACAGCCCTGACTGGAAACCATGTTGAAAGTGGAGGAGGATGTTGTGTTTGTGTAAGTGTTTCCACATGTTGCTAAGGATAATGTGCTCCATCACTTTGCAGAGGATGCATGTTAATGAAATGGGTCTGTAATTGGCAGGGTCTGATTTGAGGCTCTTTTTGTGTATTGGTGTTACTAGTGCCTGGAGCCAGTCATCTGGAAGTTTAGAAGTGTTGTATGACTGCTGAAAAATGTGTGTGATAATTGGGGTTATTTCTGCTGCAGCCTCTTTGAGGACCCTAGCAGGTAATTCATCTGGGCCTGTAGCTTTATTTTGATTTATATTTTTCAGTTGCTTGACTACTCCGTCTATCCCAATTTCGAGGAAGGGGATATCGGAGTAGACGGATGGAGATAGTTTGGGGATAGGGTAGATTTCTTGGGTGAATACGGAGCTGAAATGGTTGTTAAGGGTATTTGCCTTGTCGCGATCATTTGTGATTATTTGGCCATTTGTTTGCAAAGTAGGGATGCCAATGCATTCACGTTTGTTTACTTTCATGAATGACCAGAATTGTTTTGGGTTTGTTTTTAGACTTTCTCCAATGTGGTTATTTAGGTAGTCTGAGTAGGATTTGGCTGCAGCTTTGCTGGCTTGTCTTCGGATTTGCCTAAACTTTTCCCAGTCACTGTTTCGTCCAGTTTGTTTTGCTTTTTTGTGGCTTTTGTTGCGTTTTCTTTGCATTCTTATTATTTCACGTGTAATCCAGGGGAGGTGCGCTTTGGCTTTGGTGTTTCGGCTAGGAATATTGCGTATTCTGTATCCAGTCCACAGAACTATTCAACGCACTTCATGCGTTACTCCTAGGCAGTAATATTTTATCAAACACTCAACTTGTCTGGGGAGCATACAGCCATGCTGCAATTAATAAATGAAGACTACTCGCAAACAAATAATAATTATCCACTACTACTCAAAATTTGTAGAAAATACTTTGGGCTTAGTAGAATTGGATGCTAAGCATACCTTTTATATATACGTATTTTAGTATTTAGTTGAAATAAAAGTAATATATATATGAATGTTACATTCAAAATAAATTGAGGAACAGACAGATTACCTTTAAAACTATGTAGATGCTTTCAGGGACTTCATTTGTTATTGCCAGGCTGTACAGCATGCATTGAATCTGAATTTTGTTTTTAAGTTTAAAAATGGTGCTATCAGAATAGGTATTTTTAAACACAGTTTTGCAGGCTGTAAATCTGGTAGTGAATGTTGTATCGCATTGTCAGAGGCTTACTCTACATGGTGGAGGGTTAAATAAGTCAATACCCATGTCTGGTGTGTAGATCTGTGATCTTCTGAAGTGGTTTTAGGCACAAGTTTTGTGGATGTCCTGCCGCCAGTGATAGATGTTACTCGGGGAGAGACGGTGTCAATGTGGTGCAACATCTCAAAACCCACGCCAAGTCTCAACATTTCTTGGTATTTTGGAACAAAAGAACTTGGCCCCATGAAGTGCAACAGTCGCTCACGAAAAGAGCATTCATCTCAGTAAGAAAACTCACTATTGGTGAATTTCATGCCAAAATTGACATGTCCAGAAACGGATGTCACAATCATAGTTATGGATGTGACATCCATCAAGCTTTCCCTTAACATACAGACTGTACATTGTTTATGTACATGATTCATGACATTTGCTGGAATAATTTCCCCCTGGATATAAGTCTCTTTTTCGCAGCATTACACTATGGTTTTTTGATGGAATTTTAGCAGAATATATTGAATGTCCTACAATGTCACACATGCAACAGTCATTGTGTAAATGAACTATCTGTGTTGGCTGAGAACGTAGATGCTCACTGTACACTGTATATGTAAACACAAACAAGTTTTCATTATTTTCTATATGCTTTCCTTCAATCACACTTTTTTGGTTGATACATGGATATTAATAACTCGCATACCGGTACATACAAGCCAGTTGAGATGTTTGATGACTTGAAATAATACTACAAACACGTGTACCTGGTATATGCATTACACCAATTTACCCCCATTTTCAAGGCATAGCTGACAACAGGGCCTATCTTTTTGTTTTTGAAGACCTTTTTTGCTCTGGTTTACCTGTCCACAGCCCGTCCAGTGATATTTGTACCTGTCCACAAGTTTTACTCATCCAAATGGAAAACCTATGCTTTCCTTGTTTTACCATTTGCTTTGATACTCAATTAAATAATTATCAAGGTACATGTTAGAAATCAATCCTCTTTTCATGGGAGAACAATCATTATACATGTGTGCATGAGATGTTGTAATGTGGGGTATAGAATCACAGGAAGTTTATCAAATAGCTGCATGATGTTTATGCATTTAATTGTGAGGCTTTTGACCCTAATGTAAAGCACTGTAGTGTAAAAATTAATTGTACATATCAACATTTTAGTCAGAAACTCGGAAAAAATAATCATTTGTCAATTATATAAGAAGGTAATCGATTAATTGATATGAAGTATAAATCAACCGAATGCTGATAAAACTGATTGTTTGGAAGACCGCTAAAAAGTACTGTTGTGTTCCTCTACATAGGTCAGAAAGCTGTGTGTCGGTGGTCAATGCATCACTGAAGATCATCAACGTCCAATTTGAGGATGCTGGTCAGTACAAGTGTGAAGTCATTGCGCCTGACCACTTGTTAGATGCAGTGACATACCTCCACGTTCACAGTAAGTTGGCTGTTGAATATCACATGTATGTGCATGCATTTGCGCACACAAGATTGCATGCATGTTGGCAAGCATGTACACAACATAGGGTTCTGAATGTATAAGGTGCATTTCAATTTATAACATCGCCTGCTAATTCCTCAGTGAGTTTTGTCAGTGTCATGAAAATTATGCTACTTATGGAAATATGTTTTTCATTATTTAATTGTGAAAACAAGTTACTGCATAAGTTAAGTATAATTATATCAGAGGGGCTCTTCCACAACCATAACAATTATTTATCCAATGTAGTATAGGAGAGAATATAATAGTGTTGTGGTTAACATATTTGCCAGTGGTCCGAGTCTGAACCACAGACCAGGCAGGCATGATATTTGGTCTAAAAATCTGGCTGCCACCTTTAGAGATTGTATATCCCTTGTGACTGGGAGACTACTAATATAATGGTTCTGTCACAATTTTGGATGTAAAAGAAACCCCTGAGGATGACAAGCACCATGGCAGTGACCACCCTGAGTGCCACTGTTAAGAACGGTCAGTTTGGAAATAATCACTAGTCGAATGAGACCTCATAAGACCAATGTCGCCACCATAGAAATTGAAATGAGATAAAAACATGTCATTATGTTTACAAATGGATTTTGTACATGTTTATCTTTCAGCACTGGTTGAATTCTCCAACCAACTGCCTTCAGCAATCAGTCTCGACTTGGGCAGTTGCCTCTCTCTCATGTGCAATGCAACTGGCTTTCCACCACCAAATGTTACGTGGGTCAAGGATGGACATTCCTTGACCAAAGGTCTGACCAATCAGACTGGGTATGTCTCACAGTTCTTGACCAATACCTATTACAATTAGTCAGTCATGTCTGAAAGTTTCATGTTATCACCACTGGTGAATTGCAATATCGTTCAGCACGGTAAACGTGCAATCTATATTTGTATTTTGAGGTTGATTGAAAGGTGTCAAGTCAAGCTAATAGTTAGCGTAATTATTATTAAAGGTTTTAATATTTTGCCTATTTCAGCAATGTGTCAGTTCATTTGTATGATTTGGCAGCACTGTGCAAGGTTATTATTTTAAACTAGCAGTACTGTATTATTGTTTGGTTTACATTGTCAGATGTGGCATGTTGGTTATTAATGTATTTCAAAACTGTACACCATTCATGAGTTTTACTCAGTTCAACATTCAACAGTGTAACATTTTAACATAATACACATTGACATTGGCTGGTAATTGTAATAAATTTTATAAACAGTCCATAGACCCCACGACCAGCACATTGGCTTCAGTGGCGGTTTTTGGTAGTCGTGGCACCCTTGCAGAATGTATTCTATAACGTGCCCCATTTATAACACAGTTCCATTTTGTGGACCCTAACTACTGCGTTATAACGAGGCAATACTATATATATATATATATATATATATATATATATATATATATATACATATACATATAGGAAGTGCTTGTGTTTAGTGGTTTGCTTTCCCAGAACCATTGATTAATAGAAGCCAGAGGATGATTCAAATGCAATGATTACACATTACATTTGGAATATGAATACCAGCATTTCAAATTATTGTTTTGTTAAAGATACTTAAAAAAATGCGGATGCTAAGCGTAACATATTTGAAATATGATGGCAGCACAGTCATTATACGTAACAGTAGGGAAAGCAATATGGCAGCTGTGCTTCATGTCAAATATATCTTTTTGCATTATGCTTCCTATCTTTTCTTATAGATCGATATAGTTATAGCAGTTCAAAAGTTGACATCACGACACTTTTAATTTCAGTCAAAATCACTATCATAAAGGACCATTTAAACTTTCAAACGAACAGATGACATTCAACACATCCTGGCCTTCTCTTCTGTTTGAAAAGTGCATGTCCAAATGAACAGATGGTACAAGTCAATCAGTGACGTTATCCCACCAAACCACCTTATGTAGCCACTGGTACATAACCATATTTGCTTCCTGCAAACAGCTTACAGAACACAGCTAGGAAAACTATATACTGTATGAAATATACAGTATGTACCGCTTAGTGTATGAGCTCTAGAGAAACAGGACACAGGTCTAGTAATGATTCAGACTGATGTTGTTTGTAGGAGCTGCCGACATTGAGCATGTGAAGGAAGGGGACGAGGGTCTCTACACGTGTACAGCAAGAAACAAGTACAGCCAGAGGAAGCAGTCTGTCTATGTTGTTGTCAAAAGTACGTCGCCTACAGTGTATGGCACACATTCTCCTTCATGTTGCATAAGTTTGCAAGTAAAAAAATTAGTTTAGCATTGTTCATGATATGACGCAATTTTTACAATAATATTTATATTAGTTCAATATATATATATATATATATATATATATATATATATATATATATATATATATATATATATATATATATAATAATTATAGTGGTATGGTAGATAGTACCAGTAACACTGGTGACTGTTGTTGGTGCTATCACATATTGACAGTTGCAGTGTTTGTGACAGCAGATGATTTGTGTCTGTGTTGACCACCTGTTGACATCATTCATGTCATATGCAGTGTTGGGCACAGAGAGATAGTTATACACCTGCATTGTGTTCGTGTGACAATGGTGCCCAAGAAGTTCTTGTTGGGCTCAGAGAGCTAGTTATACACCTTCGTTGTGTTCATCTGACAATGGTGCCCAAGAAGTTCTTGTTGGGCACAGAGAGCTAGTTATACACCTGCGTTGTGTTCATGTGACAATGGTGCCCAAGAAGTTCTTGTTGGGCTCAGAGAGCTAGTTATACACCTGCATTGTGTTCATCTGACAATGGTGCCCAAGAAGTTCTTGTTGGGCTCAGAGAGCTAGTTATACACCTGCATTATGTTCATGTGACAATGGTGCCCAAGAAGTTCTTGTTGGGCACAGAGAGCTAGTTATACACCTGCATTGTGTTCATGTGACAATGGTGCCCAAGAAGTTCTTGTTGGGCACAGAGAGCTAGTTATACACCTGCATTGTGTTCATGTGACAATGGTGCCCAAGAAGTTCTTGTTGGGCACAGAGAGCTAGTTATACACCTGCATTGTGTTCATGTGACAATGGTGCCCAAGAAGTTCTTGTTGGGCACAGAGAGCTAGTTATACACCTGCGTTGTGTTCATCTGACAATGGTGCCCAAGAAGTTCTTGTTGGGCACAGAGAGCTAGTTATACACCTGCATTGTGTTCGTGTGACAATGGTGCCCAAGAAGTTCTTGTTGGGCTCAGAGAGCTAGTTATACACCTGTTGTGTTCATCTGACAATGGTGCCCAAGAAGTTCTTGTTGGGCACAGAGAGCTAGTTATACACCTGCGTTGTGTTCATGTGACAATGGTGCCCAAGAAGTTCTTGTTGGGCTCAGAGAGTAGTTATACCCCTGATTGTGTTCATCAAAACAAGGGTGCCCAAGAAGTTTCTTGTTGGTGTCAGAGAGTAGTTATACACCTGCATTATGTTATGTGACAATGGTGCCCAAGAATTCTTGTTGGCACAGGCTAGTTATACACTGATTGTGTTCATGTACAATGGTCCCAAGAATTCTTGTTACAGATACTAGTTATACATATTGTGTTCATGTGACAATGTGCCAAGAAGTTCTTTGTTGGGCATCAAAATATTATACAGTTGCAGTGTTTGTGAAAAGGTGCCCAAAAATTTTTTTGGGCACGGGGTTTATACACCGGGTTGTTCATTAAAAGGGCCCCAAGCATTTTGTTGGGCACAGAGAGCTAGTTATACACCTGCGTTGTGTTCATGTGACAATGGTGCCCAAGAAGTTCTTGTTGGGCACAGAGAGCTAGTTATACACCTGCGTTGTGTTCATGTGACAATGGTGGCCAAGAAGTTCTTGTTGGGCACAGAGAGCTAGTTATATATGGACAAAAGCATGGTAATGCATTATTTTCATGGATGATCTGGTGTGTTTGCAAACCACACCATATATAGCTATAAGAACGTATTCTATGTCTCTCTTCTGTAATATTGTAAGTTGAAAGGCTAAGTTGAGAGGAAAACAAGTTATTTTGTGCCAACATGTTTAGTTTTTCACATTTTCATGTTCTAATGAAATGTGATGAAGAATGCATAACTTATTTTGTGACTTGATTGCAAGGGGCATGTTACATACGCTATGTTGCAATCACAGACTACCCAGGAGTAATAAAATAAAGATACTTGCTCCATGAATGAATGCATTTTTTTGAAAATGTGCCCATTAAACTAGAAATGTGTATTTTTTTATTTGTATTTGGCTAGTTAACATACGTCAAATGTGTCTTAGATATTCTTTCGCAAGTCTATCAATTTTATTGAAGAAAAATGTAAGTTTCAAAAACGTAACTTTCAAAAGGTATTGCAGACTATTTGTGCGATGTGTGGGTCACAGATTTGTAATGCATCACTGTGCTTCTGCCTGTATGTTTGTTGTGTTTGTGTCAGCGGTGCCCAAGAAGCTGGTGTTGAGGGTGGAGTCCATAGACTGGTCGCAGGCGACCGTGGGGTGGAGGGTGATGGGGGACGGAGGCAGTGTCATCACCTGCTTCTCCTTCTACTACGTCATCTACAACACCTCCAGCAGTGCCCACCCCGTCACCTTCAACGTATCGGCTGGTGAGGTACACAAACCCGTTAAATCACTCTTAGTGTTCCCCTGTTTATTAAAATTGTGGCTATTTGTTTTTTGTGTTTGCACTGTTGATCTTTATATTATTCTTAGTTTCTTAGTTAATAATAATTATTTTATTTGGCAATTTCACACACATACACAATTATTTTATTCAAATGTATTTATTTTGTTAAATTAGTTTTTCCTTGCAAACACTATGTTATTCAGTGTAAAGCACACTGGGTGAATTCTCAACAAAATTAATATTATTAGTCTAACATTAAAATGCATAAGCAGCTCCGCCATCCAAATCCATTGACTTGAATCTGCACAGGGTAGATTAATTAAATAGTCTTGGATTAAGTAAACGATCACACAATACAGTTTTACTTAATGAACTAAACATTGAAAAAGTTGAAGATATTGTAAACAGAAATGTGTTATCCGTGTACAATAGAATATTTAAAGTAGAAAGTCCAGCGTGTCGACTGATGCAGCATTTATGTCTAGTTTTATTTTTTATGGTGTAGTGGTACCTGGGACCCTGCTGGATAGGGTGATATCAATTGGCGAGTCACCAACTTAAAAGGCTTCTTATTCTCAATATATATATATCCAAAACAAGTGTGCCAAACAATAATGGTCTTGTTTACTCAATTTTTATTTACCGATAATTTTACCAAGCCATATTCACATGAACATATTTTTGTTCATCTCTTAACCACTGCACTGTAATTTATTACGCGTCTTTTTCTTTTATCAGATATACATAATATACACTGCGTTTTACTTATTATATCAGGCCACTGTATGTATTGTTGCTATTTATTTTATCAGACATTTTATTCTTCACTGTACGTCTTTTATATGCGAATGTATATATGAATATATATGTAATGCTTCTTCTCCGACAATGGAGGCTGAATACATTAATAACAAATAACTACACTACATATTGCAAAACATTCACACATCACATGTGGCATCTAGTGATTAACACAGACATTTTATTCTTCACTGTGTTTTTTATATGTAAATGTATATATGAATATATATGTAATGTTTCTTCTCCAGCAACGGAGAAGAAACTTGTAATGTTTCTTCTTTCAACAACGCCTGTGGGTGAATGGTGTCAAGTGTGCATGCATTGCAAATAGACTCGGTTGTGAAATTGTAGCTAATATATACTGTCCCTAGAACAACACCATGCTGCATGGGTTGGCCTCAGGAGCTATCTACCGTGTGGTCATCTGGGCAAACAACCGCCTGGGCAGTGGACCACCGGCCTCAATCCTGCTGAGAACACATAAGTCATCTTCACTAGAGCTACACAATGATTTCTTAATGTGTAAGTAAAAGTCTTCTTTGTAGTAGCCTTGTGGCTCGAGCTGTCAAACCTTGGGCAAGTTCGTTCACTCTACATTGCTCGAGTTCATTAGGCTGTATCAATGAGTACCTGCCTATAGACAGTGGTGGATGTTTCTGTAGGAATAGTCTTTGCATATTGATAGCACTCATAGCAGCATGGTTGAGTACTTCCTAGGGAAGTTGAGATGGTGTTTGGTTGAATAGGACCCTGCAGTAAATAAGAAATTACCTGTTTTACTCCTCCATACTCCCTTGCGAAATAAGGTCCATGTCCCTTAATTGATAACTTATTCTGGTTGGCTACTCACTCGATCTCTCCAAGTCTTCTGTGGTGGTTTTCCAATCATGGCAGCCCTCCCAAGATCTTGTTTCAAGTTGCTAAGTTTTAATTGTCTTTAACAAACCTCTTGTATTGTTCATACATTAGGTTTGACTATTGGGGATAGTTTTGCTATTGCAGTGGTATTGCAATACCTACATTACTGCTGATATTTTATTGCAGTAGGATCACAGGAGTATGAGAAAAAGGTGAATGCCCAGGAAAAGTGGTTGTTGCCATAGTATGAACTTGGAGAAGCAGTTGATTAAAAATTGTGAAATTGTGAATGACGTATGTGTCCATGGTTAACAACTGTTGCAGTTTTTGCAGTGGTAGGATATATCATTATCATCATCATTGTCATCGTCATTAAAAGATGACATTTTCAGGTTCTGCTGGGTTTGCCTTTCATCTAGTTGTAATATAATAGTTGAAACAAAAATGTAATAATGTTACTTTTTTGTTTCAACTAAATAGTATCTTTGCACAAATTTATACACCCCTGTATATTGTTTAATAATTATTGAAATTTTTTTTTTCTTCTACTAGTTGGTGGTTTCTATTAAAATGTATAACTAATAATTAATTAAAATGGTAAAATAATATTACATTATATTACATATTCGATCATTGCTTGGCTAGGCCAAACATATGCTATATAAGAACTGTGTTGAGATGACTTGTGTTGCAGCCCAGCATATGAAGCGACTCCGCCGTTACCATGGTCACCATCGCCTCGTGCACTACACTGTCATGTGGCTTGGCATCTTTGTCATCCTGTCTGTGACGGTGTGTGGTGCTGCCCTTCTTGTCTGGTTCTATCGCAACAACTACCTCAAGAAGAAGGCCGTCAGTCGCATTCGTGTTCGTGGAGGTCAGCGTCTTAGCAGCTTTGTAAATATAACAAATTCCATGAATCCAAGACAATTTGGATAAGATCAATACATATAAAAGTATACAACTTTATGTTTTATTGTGGATACTACTTTCTGGGTCTTAGGATTCTGCTGAATAATATATATTTGAGGTTTAGGGCGTCTGGCACATAAGACTCTTTTCCCTGGGCTGCTTGTGTTCCATAAACGTTTGTCACAAAACGTTGGTACAGACTGGGTGTGTTGCTGCCCACAGATTCTGAGAGCAGTGATGTCATGAGTCAGATGTATTCACTGAGGGCACACAGTCGACCCTGGTCATTTGTCAACCCTGCATTCCAAGAAGATGGCAGCACCGACTGTGGCAGCCAGCCGATTGTTGGCAGTCAGGACTCGACCAGATGAGACCCCTCTTCTCTCAACCTCACAATCCTTGCAAGCCAAGCCAGTGAACAATATTTCAGCCCTTGTAATCTGCAGTTCAATGGGCTATTTAATACCGTCATTTATAACTAGGTTCTACTTATATATACATATGTCCAAATACAAGGCTACGATAAAATCATAGGATTACACTGCTTGTTTCATCTCTTGTCATTCCTGAGTTGGTGGTCCACTTTATAAGTCGTTCCCTATTTGCCAAGTTTAGTTTTTTCATAATTATGATGTTATCACACCACTTAGCAAAGTCGCAACATTCACACTATTGTGAACTACATAAATTAATAAAGTGGTGCAGCCATGGCAAGTGAAACATTGATGTTACTGCAATTTTCAGTTGTATAAGTTGCAAATAACTATGCAAATGTATTCCTATATTATATTTGTGGAAATGGTAGTGGGAAATGATAACCATCTAACTTCAAAGTTACATCTAAGTTGGGGTGTCTTTCAATGCTACAGTAGCAGCTGTTTATACTTTGTTTTTATATACATGTGCTAAAATATTTGACAATATTAATATTTAGTAGATCCACCACAGAAACATAAATATTAACATATTGCTAAACATGTATGTATATATATATATATATATTGTTGATGAAATTTGCTTGTCAATAAAATAGCGTATGTCAGTTATATTCTAGTTCATCAGTTTTACGCACATGAATAGAACTGTTTTCATAAGTTTTGTAAATTATAATTATACCATGGTAAAATCAATGGCATGATTAATAAAAATCACGCAACAGGTTTCTGTTTAGTTTTTTATTTCTGTTGTAACAACACATTTTTTACATATTTGTTTTGAGAACCGTGTTTCGTATCACTATATCAAACAAATTACATTTCCACTTATGGACAACATGAACTGTGAAAAGTGACTGCTGGATTTGAAATTCGAAGTTTTGTGTGAAGTAAATTTGCACAATGAACTCTGGTTTTTATTTTCATCAAACAAATTCTTTATACAGTGTATAAAGAATATGGGAATCGATAATATATATATATATGTCTTAATATTGAAAGTATAAATATATGTCTCATGTGGCCACCTAAGACATCTTTAAATGTAATGTATCTTTCCTTATAGCAAGCATATGACATTGTTTCCGTTAATGCTATAGGACGAAATGTCATATTGGAACATGTCATATTTGTACAGTATATATTCAGTGCCATAGCATCATAGGGTTAGTGGTGTTTGGGTAACAAAAAACAATTATGTCCACTCATTTATAAGTATTAACAAAACCAACCATTTGCAAGTGCAATAAAAACTATTATTCCAGGAAAGTTTACAATAAAATCCGTTTTGTAGTTCTTTGCTTTTTGCCACTAGGTGGGGCCAGCAGCCTGAATTCTTGATCTCCAGAATGTTCTGTCCTGGGCATCCTCCTCGTAGTCATAACATTAAAATAGCATGGATGAAATTTACAGAACCATTTTCATGGAAACTATGGCTGATGTCATGCATTTCTAATTACCAATTAACCAGTCACTGAAATAAAAATACTAGGGAAAATTGTATTATATGTTCTGATCTGATATGTCACTTTCAGTTATATAAGTTGTTTGTTTATATATATATATATATATATATATATATATATATATTGTGAGATGTTAAGATACTCAATGCTATAGCCAGTACAGCAGTTTACAATGTAAATAATTATCAAATTGTTGTCGCTATAATTGTTAACAAAATTAACATACTCATGGTGTGTAAATTGGTATATAACTTGTTCAAGCATGTGAAAATGTAACTCGGAGTCTGGGATATAATGAGAAATTAATAAATAAGCTGGCATTTTGTATATTAACTGGGCATTTATCATTACCAGAGTCACAGCTTGGTGCTTATTGGTCAAGCCAATTGCCTTGAGCAAGATGTCAGTATATGGGCTATTGGACATTTTATTAAAATATTATCTTCCATTTTAACACAGATTTCTGAGTTTTTATGATACATTTGATGTGGTCCTGACTTTATTGCAATAATATCTAATGCAACAAAAAAATGAATAATATTTTTATTTTGAGGTCACGTTTGCATTATACTACTACTGGGCAGGGCAACTGCCAGATAAGCTGTCTTGCATGCAGTTTTCATGTAAACAACCTAGCATGACCCATGTTTGTATTGCAAAGCATCTTGGGCCATATGTCAACAAAAATTAATATACAACAAATTAACATCTTCAATGAAAGTTACGTGGAGGTGTTATCCTTAACTAATTAAAATACAAGTGTATCTTCATAAATGATCTACCGCATGTTATCATAAAAACTCACAGTGATAGGCCCACCTTACAATCAAATGATTGACACACTGTATATAAAACAGTCAAAACGGTAACCGATGCAAGATCAACGTCCCGTGTGGTGGAAACGTCTGGACCAATATCGTCTCGCACCTACCTCTAGTGTTACATTTGGACGCAACAATGGCGGTGGAAATAGAATCTACCGAGTACGTTTGCTGTTTTTTAATGCATATTCTTGCTACTTTTACAGTCTAATCCTAGCTGGTTGAATACTTCTATTTATGAGTTTACAACTGCAATAAATTAATTAGTGGTTTTAACACGACTTTATTTTTAAATTGCCTTTTTATTGCTAATGTCTCATATTTTCGCCCATCCCTCATGGACATGGCTTGTTTCAGCACAACATATGAATAACTGCTACGTATTGGTACCTCAAGGAGTGGTAGTCTGTACGCTTCACAGTCACCGTCAAATTTCCCCACATCTTATAGAAGTTTGGCGGCTGTAAGAGGTCGTTTTCAATCTTACGTAAGAAGATCGCCAAGCTTCCCAGTAAAACTAGTTAAGTTCCAGGAAACCTTCCCCGACCTGTCCAGTGTCACAAAACCAGCAATCACATGACAACAGTGAAAGTGAATGGTACTGCAAGCAAGTGAAGAAAGGTTATTTTTAAAGTCAGTAATTTATTTCCCATGGGGAGTGGGGGTCAAGTTGCATGCATTTGTGTATGTTATGCCCTCTTGCACACTTACTATCTAAATAAGAACTGGATTTTTCGGTTTCTGGTGTCAGTATGAACATGATGACATAGACACACATTGGACTACCCAGTTATCACATCTTGAGGATGTTTATTTTTGCTAGGAAAAAAAGTATATCTTAAAAACATTTTGCCATTGTGTATGTGCATAGTTTAACTAGTATATTATAATTATGCTATGTTTAATTTTATAGTAAATCCTGGCAGAAATCTAAACATTTGGCTTTTATTTTCAAATAAAAATATATGGATATACTAAGTAATGTTGACATAACATTTCTTTGAAATGAATGTATTGTTCTGTGGGCCTTGTTAATATAACATATTCATCTTTGTAGTATTGTACGACTGATAGAACAGTACCTGAAGGAGAGCGGACTACTTCGAACACTGTCACTTCTGCAGGCAAGTCAATGTCACGCGGTCATCTGTTTGTTCATAACTCAGTAACACATGCGACCGCATCTTGTACGAAAATTGAAGTCAGAATTGTTAATGTCCATTTATAGTATATAGTCATACAAATCTAGGCAGTTGTCACTTAAATAAATTTCCAACACCAGTGCTTTACATGTGTGTGAAATTGATTTTTTGCCCATTTCAGTTTTGATATATGACACTTGAAATTGCAGTAGAAAATCTAGTCACATGCTGTGAAAATGCGCCTTTTTCAGCCAGAATTATACAATTAGCCATTAGTTAATAGCACTGAATACAACATGCACAGTTAGAATATGTGTAATCTTACAGAGGATATGTATGAAAGGAGCTCCTTGTAGAGAGTAAGAGCTCTCTGAACTACCCCCCCCCCTGGCGTGGTCATGTCACTGGTGATCTTATGTACATTAGGAGGAGAGTGGCATATCTCTGAACACGGTTGAGTCGGTGGACAGTTTTATCTCGGACATCAACAATGGCCACTGGGACACAGTGTTGCTGGCCATTCAGTCTCTCAAGCTGCCTGACCAGAAACTTATTGATCTCTATGAGCAGGTAATTAATTAGTAATAAATTTTTTTTCTTAGAATGGTTGTAATATTTTAAGTATTACTTTTATATTGTTTTATTTGTGTTATATTAACATATTGTTGTGAATTGCATTGTTTTTGTCTTCTTCAAAGTATATCAGATGTTAGAGTTATAATTTAATTGCTAATTTGCTACACTGTCATGCCCTTGTAATATATACTGTAACAGAACTGTATGTAAATCACATGTCTGAGTTGCAGTTGGTCAGTCAGTGGTCATCTCGTTACAGATTGTACCTAGAGTTGATAGAACTGCGAGAGCTAGGAGCTGCACGGTCACTGCTGCGACAGACTGACCCCATGATTATGATGAAACAACAGTATCCAGACCGTTACCTTCATCTAGAGAACATGCTGGCCAGGTCGTACTTTGACCCGAGAGAGGTAGGTACTGTTTTAACAGTTTAACCCCCCCAACATTCCGCAAACCATGGCCCGTGAGCCAAATTTGGCCCACAGACGGTTTCCAGCACTTACAGTTAGCAAGAGCAACCACAGATCATGTTCTATCATACAGCACTGTTTGTGGACTGAATCATGGAATGGTTCTGGCAAATGTAAGTTGTGTGGGTTTTCTCTGTGGAATGAATTGTGCCAGTTGATTGGCTGAAAGGTACAGTTATAAGTTGAGCACTGCATCATAATATCTTTCACCATTTGAACACATTCAATATATACTGCTTCCTGTAAGACAAAACGCTCATCAGCAACATGTAGAACAATGAATCATTGAATGTTTTAACAAAAAGCAGTCACATCAAACGTTTTACAATTCAGAGTTTAAGTTCACCGAATGTACTACATATCATGTTCAGTGGCTGATTTACTGACATTGCCGCTTTGCAAATTCGTTTATTGCTCAGCCTGCAAATTAGGAGCTAGTACAACTGATTGGTGAACATCCTGCTAATAATTGCCACCCATGGATAAATGACAACACACAAGATGACAACACACACAAACTCGCTGCAATTTGCAGTGGTGTGTGTCAATGTCATTGTATGTAACTACTAACCAGTACAGACACTGCCTGTGGTGTGGAGTGATGTGGAGTGGGAAGGACAGAGGTCACTGAGGCTGTGTTGCAGGCGTACCCCGAGGGCCAGAGCAAGGAGAGAAGACGTGCCGCCATAGCCCAGGCTCTGTCTGGGGAGGTGAACGTTGTCCCACCCTCCCGTCTCCTCGCCCTGCTGGGTCAGGCCCTCAAATGGCAGCAGCATCAGGGGTTGCTCCCCCCAGGTAAGTCTTCCTTCTTCCCTAACAACCCCTGTGGGTGAGATTTATCCCTCAGTCTATTCCATCCTCTCCAGGATTGAAATTCACACCAGGTCCGATTTAAATATCTGTAGGCAACTTATTTGCTGATTTTAATATATTATCAACTGCATCATGTATTGTAGTTGTTTTTATACATGTTTACTTCTTAATCTTTATTTAATATTGTATACACTTTATATTAATGCACAATATGCGAAACAGAGATACAAAGAACTAACATGTGTTCTAAAATTCATCGCCAGTGGTACACCAAAGGCCAATGGTAGATCAGAGGTCCAGTGAAGCCAGTGACCATAGAAAGAGGCTTGTGGATTTTGGCAGGAGATGCACTTACAATGGTCCTAAGTTGGTGTTGACATGTGAAGATGTTGTGTGTCAGGGACAACGATTGATGTGTTCCGAGGGAAGGCGGCGGTCAAGGAACAGGAGGATGAGAAGTATCCCACCCAGCTCAGTAAGACCATCAAGGTGCGTCATAGACCCAGGTCACACCACAGGTTGCACCATTTCCTGTCACGTGGAGGGTTTCGGGGCGAAATGCAATAAAAATGTCATCGAATTTCTGAAATATCAACCAGACAGCAACCAAATGTTTGTACAATTTTTTTATTTTGACCCCAAATATATATAACAGAATAACGATGCAATGTACAAGTGTACATTTATTACCATGAATAAAATAATAGTTACCTGTATAATTATATAATGGTACTTTTGTTTAAATTTTTTCTTTAGAATGTGATAAACTTCATTTACGTTTTTAGTCCAAAAGACAACATATAGCCAATCAGCACAGATTTTCTTCTATGAAACTGATATATATATATATATATATACATATATTTATATAATATGTGTGTGTGTATGTATGTATCTTTATATAATTTGCATGCAAAGTTTGTGTTTCATATCAGGTCATACCACCCAAAGTTTGTCATCAGTATGTTGACACCACTTTACTTGTAGACCAGTCTTGTTTGTTGGTGACAGTTTGGACAGAAAATAGATATTGTGTTGTTTGGTTCTGATCTGTTCAACAGTAGTTACATCTGTCTTGTGTGTGTTGGTAGTTTGGTCAGAAGGCACATATAGAGTGTGCCCGATTCTCACCTGACGGACAGTACCTTGTCACTGGCTCTGTAGATGGGTTCATTGAGGTGTGGAACTTCACTACGGGAAAGATTCGGAAGGATCTCAAGTATCAGGCTCAGGTGAGACTTTGTTTAGACTAGAAATGAGTACCTGGGTATAGGCAGGGATGGATAGTTATGGATAAGACATCTTTGTGCAGTAATTGGTACAGTGGCTAGAGCTTTGGTCTGTCGACTAAGAGAAACCGGGCTCACATCCTGTGCTGTGGTATTGAATATCTGTTCACTCTCTTCTGTCAGATACTGGATGGGGCCCTTTGTCCGTTTAAAGTCCAACGAAAATTTGTGAGTCCACTACAGGTCACACATTTACCCACTGTGTGGGACCTTTTACTTGCCATGGCATATACACCAGATAGAGGGGACCACCAGCTTTTAGTGTCTCTTCCAAAAGACAGGCAAATGTGGGGTGAACAAAATTTCTTAAGTTTCGAAACGGCGGTAGGTGGGATTGAACCACCGTCCCCTCGATTGACAGTCCGGCGCTCTACCACGTGACCACCGCTCCCCACTTTATACTGCTCCAGTTCTTTGAACATTAATTGCAATGTGGCTGAATGCTTCCCAGAGAAGTTGAGGTGGTGTTCATTTTAACAGGTCTGCCAGGGAGTAAAATGTAAAGCACCTTAATCAGTCCTGGAGGCTAGATGCTGCGCTGTATAAACTTACTTTGCTTTCCCAGAACTGTTGAGATGGTGTTTGATTAAGCAGGTTTGCCAATGGTTGAAGTGAAAGCATCTAGCTGTCATAACCACGGGACACTGTGCTCTGTGAGAACTTACTTTACTGTTTTACCGTTCCACAGGATAACTACATGATGATGGATGATGCTGTTCTGTGCATCTGCTTCAGCAGAGACTCAGATATGTTGGCCACAGGGGGTCAGGATGGTAAGATCAAGGTAAGATAACTAAGATGGTAAAGCAATTGGGATGGTAATATCTAGGTATAGTCGTGCCTCATTATAATGCTGTAGTCGGTGTCCATGAAATGGAACTGTGTCATAAATGTGGCATATAGAGTATATTGAACTATATTCCACCCCTGAAGCAACCAAAACTTATATACTAGTCGTGCTATCTATGCGCGGTTTCTAGAACTTGTTAAGATTGCCAGCCAACTTCAGTGTGTATTATGTTAAACATTTATACACTGTCGAATGCTAAACTAAGTACAACTCACAAATGTACAGTTTTGAAAGAAATTAAGAACCAACATACCACGTCAGACAATGCGAACTGATTGATAATACAGTACTGCTGATCTAACCTTGCTCTCAGCAGCCAAAAGATACCAAAACATACAATGCTGGAATGTGGAATGAGACATTGTGGTGTGACGTAGGTGTGGAAAATCCAGACGGGGCAATGTCTGCGGCGATTTGAGCGTGCCCACACCAAGGGCGTCACCTCAGTGTACTTCTCACGAGACAACAGCCAGCTCCTGAGTGCGTCCTTTGACCAGACAGTGCGGTGAGTGTCCACTAGGTGTCACCGACAGATCTGTTGACATATGATAAATGTGCCTGTTGTTGTACAATGCCATTTATCGAACGCTTTGTCTTAAAAATTCAAATAAAGTGATATAAAAATAAGTGGTGCAAAATAATTTGTTGTCACTTCATTGTCGTTTTGGTGTCGCTTTATGTTGTTATGTCACTTCCTGCTGTTGTCTTGAGATTTCGACCATATACATTAATGCATTCTAGTTATACATGAATATTATGTGTAATTGATGTCTGCGTTATGATACACACAGTACATATACACAGTTTGATTACATACAGGTGGCACATTGACTTAACACCATGTCAAGAAGACATTGGTGTAGTGTTCACCTCTGCATAGTTTGTCAATTATGTTCCCGCACAGTGACATCCTGCTGATGTACTTCAAGGCACAAAGTTTACAGTCCAATGCACTGGGTACTTTGTGAAGTTGTGAAATGCGTACTTTGACTTTCAGAATCCACGGCTTGAAGTCTGGGAAGACTCTGAAGGAGTTCCGAGGACACACGTCGTTTGTGAATGACGCCATCTTTGCCGCAGATGGGCACCACATCATCAGGTGAGACGGTGGGAAACTCTTCCTACTACATCAGTGGACCATTTCACTAACATTGTTAAGAGCTCTTAAACCTGATTTTACACTTGAAAAAATGGTTTGACCCTTAACAATGAGTTGAATACTTGAAAAAATTGTCAACATCATGACATCACAGTGAGACATTGTCATTGGTGTGTCATGAGAATAGTGTCCGTGGTAATATGGCAATGGGTATTTGTGTTTTTGTAAAACACTAACAACAGATTTTTTTTAATCGTGCAGGTGACCAAGAAAAATCCTCTGTAGTTTACTGTTTCAATAAAAATCACAACTTTGCTAATATTCGTCATAAAAATATGAATGATGTACTATTTTAATGCTAAGGCGATGCTTTATTATAACAAAATGATAATATCTATATAACATACTAAAATCATGGTGATATTTCTATCCGAAATTGAAAATACAATCAAAAATAAGCAAACATTTCATCCTGCTGCCCGATAATGATGGCATGGATGAATATATTTTGCCGTTAATATAATGTCTGCGGCAAAAAACTGCCACTATGCACTAATGTTGACAGTTTCTGGAGTAACTGCCACTAGGCACTATGCACTAATGTTGACAGTTTCTGGAGTAACTGCCACTATGCACTAATGTTGACAGTTTCTGGAGTAACTGCCACTATGCACTAATGTTGACAGTGCGAGCTCTGACGGAACCATCAAGATCTGGAACATAAAGAGTACTGAGTGCCAGAACACATTCAAGTCACTAGGGGGCACTTCAGGCAGCGACATCACCGTTCACAGTGTACACCCGCTGCCGAGGAATGTTGAACAGTTTGTTGTGTGCAACCGTTCCAACACTGTCGTCATCATGAACATGCAGGGCCAGGTAGGCATTGTGAACAGTCACAACCATGTAGAGATAGGTAGGCATTGTGAACATTTACAACTTTACAACCATGTAGAGATAGGTAGATATGAACATTCACAACCATGTAGAGATAGGTAGGCATTGTGAACAGTCACAACCATGTAGAGATAGGTAGGCATTGTGAACAGTCACAACCATGTAGAGATAGGTAGGCATTGTGAACATTTACAACCATGTAGAGATAGGTAGGCATTGTGAACAGTCACAACCATGTAGAGATAGGTAGGCATTGTGAACATTTACAACCATGTAGAGATAGGTAGGCATTGTGAACATTTACAACCATGTAGAGATAGGTAGATATGAACATTCACAACCATGTAGAGATAGGTAGGCATTGTGAACAGTCACAACCATGTAGAGATAGGTAGGCATTGTGAACAGTCACAACCATGTAGAGATAGGTAGGCATTGTGAACAGTCACAACCATGTAGAGATAGGTAGGCATTGTGAACATTTACAACCATGTAGAGATAGGTAGGCATTGTGAACATTCACAACCATGTAGAGATAGGTAGGCATTGTGAACAGTCACAACCATGTAGAGATAGGTAGGCATTGTGAACATTTACAACCATGTAGAGATAGGTAGGCATTGTGAACATTTACAACCATGTAGAGCTAGGTAGATATGAACATTCACAACCATGTAGAGATAGGTAGGCGTTGTGAAAAGTCACAACCATATAGAGATAGGTAGACATGAACATTCATGATCATGTAGAGATAGGTACACGTGAACATTTGTGACCATGTAGAGATAGGTAGACATGAACATTCACCACCATGTAAAGATAGGTAGGCATTGTGAACATTCACCACCATGCAGAGATAGGTGGCATGAACATTTTTTAATATACAATGCCAGGTCAACACAAAGAGCCATGTTAATGAATTTACAGTAATCATATTAATGTCAACTTTCAATGAATAAACTGTGGTGGAAATATGGAGAGGTTACACCACAAGATTAATACCATTAGCTTTGACACAACCAATATTACAGTGAAATGTTACAGTAAGTATAATTCTCCATGTATGATGTGACACTATATTTTCATTGCACAATGTTACTGTAAGATATTACAGCACAATGTTATCATATTATGTTACAGTGCAATGTTATTGCAAGATGTTTCAGTACAACGTTATTGTAAGATGTTACAGTACAACGTTATTGCAAGATGTTACAGTACATGTAACATTGCAAGATGTTACAGTACAACGTTATTGTAAGATGTTACAGTACAACATTATTGCAAGATGTTACAGTACAACGTTATTGCAAGATGTTACAGTACAATGTTATTGCAAGATGTTACAGTACAACGTTATTGTAAGATGTTACAGTACAACGTTATTGTAAGATGTTACAGTACAACGTTATTGCAAGATGTTACAGTACAACGTTATTGCAAGATGTTACAGTACAACGTTATTGCAAGATGTTACAGTACAATGTTATTGCAAGATGTTACAGTACAACGTTATTGCAAGATGTTACAGTACAATGTTATTGCAAGATGTTACAGTACAACGTTATTGCAAGATGTTACAGTACAACGTTATTGCAAGATGTTACAGTACAACGTTATTGCAAGATGTTACAGTACAACGTTATTGTAAGATGTTACAGTACAACGTTATTGCAAGATGTTACAATACAACGTTATTGTAAGATGTTATAGTACAACGTTATTGCAAGATGTTACAGTACAACGTTATTGCAAGATGTTACAATACAACGTTATTGCAAGATGTTACAGTACAACGTTATTGTAAGATGTTTCAGTACAACGTTATTGTAAGATGTTACAGTACAACGTTGTTGCAAGATGTTACAGTACAACGTTATTGCAAGATGTTACAGTACAACGTTATTGCAAGATGTTACAGTACAACGTTATTGTAAGATGTTACAGTAAAACGTTATTGCAAGATGTTACAGTACAACGTTATTGCAAGATGTTACAGTACAACGTTATTGCAAGATGTTACAGCATAATGTTACCACAAGGTTACAGCATAATGTTACCACATGATGTTACAGCAGAACATTACTGCAAGATGTTACAATACATTGTCCCTACTCGTGTTACATTTGTGTGTTCTGTGTCGTTACAGATTGTGCGTAGTTTCTCGAGTGGTAAGCGAGAGGGGGGAGACTTTGTGTGCTGCACCCTGTCACCCAGAGGGGAGTGGATCTACTGCGTGGGAGAGGACATGGTTCTCTACTGCTTCAGCATCTCCACTGGCAAACTGGAGCGCACCATCACGGTGAGACTGACCTGTCCGAGGTCCTGTTGCATTATGGGATGACGCGGGTTGAGAGATAATGCGTTAATCAGACACAGGACAGTTTAAATGACTTGTATGCACATCTAATCTGTCTGGAAACAATGGTTAAGTGTTGAACACTACAGCATATAACCTGTATTGCAGTTTTCTTGAACTTGTGTCTTACTTCACCATTATAGTATACTTTTCAACAGTTTAGGAGAATGTTACTTGTTTTTTAATGAGCCATGGAGTAGACCAACACTGCCATTTGTTCTGAAACAATTTACAAAATAAGACCTAGGTAGTAGGTACACCTTTTGAATATACTTGCCACACAGTATGTCACTTGAAGTTGCGAAATTTGAGATAGCCACAGTGACTTGTAGAGATGTGTTGACAAATTCAGGAAACAAATTCACCCTGTGACATGTTACATGATGGACTTGCATCCTTAATAGTTTAATTTTCCTTAATCAAAAAGTGCATGAAGTTTGATCCTTAAAGGGAGACTCTCCCTTTAAGGATCAAACTCCATGCACTTTTCAGTTTTGTTGTATACTTTTTTAGCCCTTTGAGCTGAAGGTGCAGTGACTTGCCATCACCCTCTTTCATATTTTTATAGACATAATGTTAAAGTATTACTGCTATGCACAAGAGATGGACATTATTTATTAAATTAGTGTAAAGGATCTTTCATTCGTGTATATTTGTAAGTTCTCACAAATGTACTGCATTCATTTACAGGTGTACACCTCCATTCGTGTATGCTTGTATATTCAGTAATGTTTGTGTATGTTCATGAATAATGTATTTACAGGTTCACGAGAAAGACGTCATTGGCACAGCACACCATCCCCACCAGAACCTGATATCCACATACTCAGAGGACGGACTTCTTAAACTCTGGAAACCTTAGAGTTCTTCCACATGCTGCGTGATAATCACAGGCTCACGATGGGTTTTTGTGACATTGCCAAGGTCCTTGTGCTAAGTAAACTGGACAGTGAGACAGGGCAACAGACACAGGCAGTTTACAGGCTTTTTATCAGTAAGTTCCACAATTGATCACTGTAGCTGTGAAAGATGGGGTTGGGGTTTGTTCGTTAGTTCGTAATCGTAATAAAATTTGTTCACATTTGTGGTGTTTTTTGTGAATGTTGATACATGTTCATTGAAAATATGTCAAAGATTACATGTGATGTGTACTGGCGTAGAAGATTATCATGTTGTGCCCTGATATCAACCTGCTTACAAATATATTACAAATCATTTGGCAAGATAGAACAAATGGCAAAACCATAGTATCAGAACAAATATATCAATATAATGCAAAAGGTATATCAATTTAATGCAACATAAACATTTATCGATTATGCATTGGCAAACACGCAATGTTTCTATGTTAATGCGAACATTTGTTTGGTGTCATTTGTCTGTTACACCTGCAGATACAGGCATCTCTTCTGTTGACTACTAAAACTTGAGGCACATCATCGATTCATGGAAGAAACCATTTTAAACTTCTCTTCTTATACATGACAGATACAATTAGCAAACTTCCTGTTGAATAGTAATCCCACAATGCACTGCATTTACACCATCTGCCTCGCAAATAGAAAACGGCTAATCTGTCTAGGGACCATTTGGACAAAACCATAGGGGACTGAAACCATGGGGCGAAATTGTAATTTAATTTTTAAACTGCTTAATATGAAAGTGCCATTGTGTGTGTGAGTATATGTGCGAGAGAATGCATGCTAATTGCAAGTAAACACTGTTATATAAATACCATCATTTGGTTTGGCAAGGTTATTTGGTCTAAATACATAAAAGTAGCAGAGTGGAAATTTAAAACGCCTTGGTGCAGACATTTTATTCATGCATATCTCAACAATAGATAAATGTACAGATTTCATGTATCTTTCTTGTCAGTGTACAACATGCATGTATTTTATCAGGTCTATGTCAACATGGTATGGGTGTGACATTCTAGATACTACATCCATCACAATATTCCAAACTGTCACATTAGTTACATCTGTTAATATTTCAAAGTCAATAACATGCTATTAACACACACATCTCAAATATGTAAATATTACACATGCTATGGAATTACCACTGACGAATGCATTTTACAAACCATATAAATATAGCATATCAACACAGACAGCATTATGCCTAGCAACACTGAAATATTGGCCCCCATAAAATGCATGTATTTGGCACAGATTCAGTCACGTAACAAATGTTTCATATTATGCATTTTCATTTGAAAGTTTTCTGCGTATGTATTTGCAATATTTTGCTTTGTGCTATGACATAAAATATAGAAATGACAATTATGCATTTGTGAACAGTATATTATTATTCTACTAACATTATCCACGGAACTTGTTTCTATATAAATTGTTATTTGTCAATGTCATTACATGACTATATACAGCCAATGTCGTTACATGGCAATTCATGTATACCCCCAGGTGTAATGTGGTAATTGTGCTGTTGATATACAAAGTAATCATGTTTTGTTAACATAGTCTGAAGACAGACTGTTCTGTATTACAAATATTATGCAAATCAAATTACTATAATGATAAGGTTAAACTTATAAATGTAAATAATATTTTATATATATATATTGTACAGATATATACATCGGATGGATGAAGAACAACATCCATGATAATATACATATAAATTGTAATCCCTGGATATTCACATAAGGTCTTATAAAAGCTTTCTCATCAGATTTTTGTCAAAAAGAAAATGAGTGTAGTTTTGAATGTGCTAGTATCAGAGGAATTGTTCTCAACCATCAGAGGAAGTGTTCTCAACCATCAGAGGAAGTGTTCTCAACCATCAGAGGAAGTGTTCTCAACCATCAGAGGAAGTGTTCTAACCATCAGTAACTTAATACACATTTCTATCTAGGCTTTATTTATATGTATTTATATTAGTCATTTATTTTTATCTTAAAGTACAGTTTAGGGGCACTTAAGTGCTGATGAAGATGCAGGAATTATTTATATTATGGCATAATGGTACAACACTCATATCACCATCAAGGATGGTAATTTTTGGCATTCTCACTGATAACTGTCATGTTTTTAGTAGAATCTGTCAGTAATTCATGTGCCATACCACTTAGTTCACAAGGTAAATAATTTCATATCAGACACACAGATATGTTAACAAGGAGCGTCAACAACAACAGGAACGCAGTAAAAACTTAATATACAATGTAAAATAATTAGCAGCCAGTTGTTTTGGTTACCCTCAGGTATGTCAAACAAGTTGGAACAATCCTCTGGAGCTTTTCATTGTAATATAAAAAGCTATACTCTGCAAAATGAAACAACGTACAAGCTTCTGAAAGTGCAACAAAAGCAGTACCTTTGTGTGTCGCAGATCACCAGCAATATTTAACTTAAACATTCAGATGTATTTAAAACAATTGATATGTAGAGTTCCTATAAATTTGCTAAAGATTTTGTTTAAAGCAGCTTTTTATAATAGGCATCTACCAAGAACATACCGTCAACAAATTACTATGCAAGATATAGAAAGTGATAGTGTGAAGCCAGTTTTTATTCACAATGATTGGCCCATGCCCAAGTTAGAAAACAACTTATTCTGGGTTTGAGATTTCTTTACTGCTGGTGCAATTTAAAATGTGACCTTCATTTCTGCTGCTTTGGCACCCACGCTCCAATGGCCGACTTGAAGACATTGTCAGTCGGAGGCATTTTGGGTTTCGCCTTGCCATGGGGATACGTGGTGTTCTTCGGAGCACAAGTCTGTCGTCGCTCCACCCAGGCGGAGTGCAGTCGCTGCACCATAGCCGGAGCCGAAATCACCCGATTCATGTTCGTGTTTGCCGGAGCCGTGTGACGTCCTCCGTGAAAGGACAGAGGTCTGGAGCGGCTGCTGACCTTCTGAGACATTGTCTTGTGGGTGTATGTAGACACAGCAGTCCTGGGTCTTAATGACATCACACCTTCAAATGTGAAACACATCAAAGACACATTAAGCATTTAACCGACATGATTCACCTCACATGATACATTGGTTTACTTCAGAATGTTTTGATGTACATCACTACCAATACATTGTTCTTGGCAAAACATTAGCCACCAACTGGGAGTGTAGCATGACTCGATACTGGTGCATCAGACTCGACCGAGAACCTCGATTCGAATCCTGTACCACCGTGGGAAAGGTTGTTAATTCTATGTCGCTCCATTCCACTCAGGTGTATGAATGAGTACCTGGCTGGTGGTAAATATCTTTGTATGAATTGTCGTTGTACATTAATTGCAGCATGGCTGGATGTTTCCCAGAGAAGTTGAGATGGAGTTTGACTGAACAGGGGACCGTTTCAAAAAAAAATGTATGCTCTTAAAGAAAATCCATCCTGAATCAATAAAATGCACTGCAAACATCAATGGGTCATGACACTAACGTTGTATAGACAAGTCATACTTTAGCAGTTTTAATCAGTAACTTTTTGGAGACTTATTTGGCTGTGGATATATGAATGTTTGCATGAAAGCAAAACCCCAAATAAATGGCAGTTTGTACATTCTACCTATTTATCAGGTGTATCTTAGTTTAAAGTGTGGTAGGTATACTCTTAGAAATATGCTTTTTAGGTGAATTTTATGGACCAGTCCCAGGATGAACTGTTAGTGAAATGCAATATTTGGTCATAGGTGAGAACATTTAAATTATGGAACAAAAGTGCTGTTATGAATGTTAGTGAAAGGGTTCCCAGGTGTGCCCTGGGGTAGAGTGTAAAGACTGGGCACTGCACTACACAAGATCTTATCTTTACTTTTGTTGACACTGCCAAGTTCTGACACCCGTTACTTTGTGTCATCCACTGAACGTGTGACATCAGTTGTCTTCAGTACTGTGGCAGCTAGTCAATGCCACTGTGGCAATATCCCTCGGTATCCATGTGTATTAGTATCTGTTCTACTCAATAGGTAGCACCTCTGTATCAGTTTATTCTTCCACCATTACACATTGACAACCAAGCCACCCTCTCTCGCCACCCATGTGTAATACAGTTATTGCTTCTTGTTTTGTGTGACTGTCGGCTGGTCTGTGCCATGACTGGCTTCAAACAAGTATTATGTTAAACTGTTTTATAAGTATAAACGAACCTGTCTCCCGTTTACGAGTGGGAACTGCTGGCGGACCGCCATTCACCTCCAGACTGAAACAAACACACCACAAGAGTTCTGAGGAAGTGTATACTGTGCTACGTTTCATAGGAACACATACAGCGCACTTTTATAGGACAATTTGAAGACTAACAGAAGAGTCCCTAAACATTACCGTGAGTAAAAGGGTATCATAATGTGAAAAGTTGTGATAATGACATGTACAGTGATAATGACATGTACAGTGATAATGACATGTACAGTGATAATGACATGTACAGTGATAATGACATGTACAGTGATAATGACATGTACAGTGATAATGACATGTACAGTGATAATGACATGTACAGTGATAATGACACGTACAGTGATAATGACACGTACAGTGATAATGACACGTACAGTGATAATGACACGTACAGTGATAATGACACGTACAGTGATAATGACATGTACAGTGATAATGACATGTACAGTGATAATGACATGTACAGTGATAATGACATGTACAGTGATAATGACACGTACAGTGATAATGACATGTACAGTGATAATGACACGTACAGTGATAATGACACGTACAGTGATAATGACACGTACAGTGATAATGACAGTACAGTGATAATGACACGTACAGTGATAATGACATGTACAGTGATAATGACATGTACAGTGATAATGACATGTACAGTGATAATGACATGTACAGTGATAATGACACGTACAGTGATAATGACACGTACAGTGATAATGACACGTACAGTGATAATGACACGTACAGTGATAATGACAGTACAGTGATAATGACATGTACAGTGATAATGACATCGTACAGTGATAATGACACGTACAGTGATAATGACACGTAATGACAGTTCTTGATAATGACAGTTACAGTGATAATGACAGTACAGTGATAATGACAGTACAGTGATAATGACATGTACAGTGATAATGACAGTAAGGGTTCACGTACAGTGATAATGACATCATTGCATACAGTGATAATGACAGTACAGTGATAATGACACGTACAGTGATAATGACATGTACAGTGATAATGACATGTACAGTGATAATGACACGTACAGTGATAATGACACGTACAGTGATAATGACACGTACAGTGATAATGACATGTACAGTGATAATGACACGTACAGTGATAATGACACGTACAGTGATAATGACATGTACAGTGATAATGACATGTACAGTGATAATGACACATGAAGTCCTTTTGTTCTATGTTAATATTTGCTGTGTTATACTATATTGTTGTATATAAAAGATTCTTAACTGATACTTATACATAAATGACATTACAATGTACATGTATAAAAAAAATCTTAATTGATACTTACATAAGTTACATTGTTATAATATAGCACAACACAGGAAAGGTCAGAATATTGTGCTCCATCCAAACTCATGGGCAAACATTGGACTCTACATCACTACAATATTATATTTTCGATTAATCAATTAACACCTTTGTTACATGCAAGTTACCACACAATAATGTATTACATTTACATGAATAAATGTTCCACGTTCACCATTTGAGCTTTATAAATAATTATATATATATAATATATATATATAAAACATGTGTATATATATATATATATATATATATATATATATATATATATATATATATATATACACACAGGGCTGTATATATTTATAGATAATCTAAATGAGTCATTTATTTATCTCCATATGTTTAGAGTTAACTAAAGACATACCAACTGTTATAGAAAAAAACCTAGTCCCAATACTAATATTGACTTTAGGGACAAAAGGTAAATCAGAACTAGACAATCGAAGCTGAACAGGTTTTCTTACAGGAGTAAGCAAAGAATGTAAATATGATGGCTGCTTACAGGAAAGTGCCTGGTAAGTAGTGGTACAGATATTGGACAGGAAACCAACGCAGAGATTTTAGAAGCGGCTTAGAATGAGTAAAACGTGGAGATCTATAATCACAACCCTTGCTATGTAATTCTGAACTCATTATGTAATTTTACAATATCCTTAAAGGTAATATTATGAAAAGGGAGTTACAATAGTCTAGTGACTAGTGCAGTTACAATAGTCTTTGCAACAAAACACACACACACACGCACACGCACACGCACACGCACACGCACACGCACACACACACTGTGTCTGACACAAACCTGAGACTTGGGAGTCCAACGATGCGGAAGCAGCGGAACTCATCCAAGAAGTCTTTGTGCATGGTCGGCTTCCACTTCATGAGGAGCTGGTAGAGACCGGGGTGTCTCGACACTGGGTGAGCAGCTGTCTCATACCCACGGGGTTGCAGGACAGGTAGCCGAGGGCAATGGCGGCCACTGTACACACCTGCTCATTGTCCGAGTATAGGTGTTTGATGAGCAGTTTGATTGCGCCCACTGTCACCATCGCGTCCGTGATCCCAGCACGCGTGTGTGCCAAACTGGACACACGGCTGGCTGTAAGCAACATATACATGTACATATTAGTGTGTGTGTGTGTGTGTGTGTGTGTGTGTGTGTGTGTGTGTGTGTGTGTGTGTGTGTGTGTGTGTGTGTGTTTGTATATATATCTTATATAGAAGCTATGATAATACATTTCCAGAAGACCAAATGATTGTACATACATTCATATTGTCACATATTTTATGAATTAATTTATTGATGTATTTTAGTTAATTTATTATTTTATTTATTTAGTTTCTAATTCTAATGTTTTACTTTTTAATTTATTATAATTATTTATATTTATGTAGCCCTTCAAACAGTTGATTGAAAAGAAGCAGATCTTTCTCTTACTGATTGCACATACTTTTGTTAATGTGTATACACAATATGAACAGACTGCTCCCGGATTTGCAGTGCTTCAGAAATGCTAATAATAATAAGATAATAATACACTGAAGCAACGTCGGTCGAGCTAACAAAATTGAATGAGATTCATAATGGCAGCTAAAGATTCAAACACAGATTCTCTCAATTCAGAATATGATGTTGTAAACACTACTGTTGTGTCCCTCACTCACTACGACTACAACATGTGTGGGACTGGGGCACTTCCACGGGTCAACAATAACAATATATGTTTATAGGAGGTTTACTTGTAGTTACAACAGCTCAGAAAGACACCAATGCAGTATGGATGATTCATTTACATTATACTGAACGGCAGTTGTAGTGTGGTGAAGTGACTCACCGGTGAGTATGATGATGTTGTCGTCGTTTGAGTTGAGGATACTGATGAGTGTACTAACACCTCTCGCTGTGATTGTCACCTGGTCCATGTCAATGATGACACGTGCCAACACCACCATCTAAGGACAAACAACACCACCATCTAAGGACAACCAACACCACCATCTGAGGACAACCAACACCACCATCTAAGGACAAACAACACCACCATCTAAGGACAACCAACACCACCATCTAAGGACAACCAACACCACCATCTAAGGAAAACCAACACCACCATCTGAGGACAACCAACACCACCATCTAAGGACAACCAACACCACCATCTGAGGACAACCAACACCACCATATAAAGACAATCAACACCACCATCTAATGATAATCAACACCACCATTTAAGGACAACCAACAACAACATTTAAAGACAATCAGCACCACCATCTAAAGACAATCAACACCACCAACAAAGGACAACAAACACCATCACACAAGAACAACTAAAATCACCATCATCTGAATAACAACAAATACCACCATCTGAATGACATCCTAAACCACTATCTGAGGACATCAAAAACCACCATCTGAATGACAACTGAATCCACCATCTGTGGACGACCAACCGTTGTGACCTGGTGCTTGTTGATGATGTTGCCCACCTACACCATCTCATGACAATGACGGAAGTTCATTTAACGACAAGATACAACTACAACAATACTGCAACACTTAATGTGGACACCTACTTGCATTTGATTTAACACACACACATATTTACACTTGCACGCGGGCACACATGCATGCACAGTCCCACACACTTACAGTCATACACTTACAGTCCCACACTTAGTCCCACACTCACCACACACACCCCACACAAACATGCACACAAACTCACACACGCTTGCTGGAACTAAGCAGCTACCCCCACTGACTTAGTCACCAGATGGCAGTACGCACCTGGAATGCTGCCTGACATTGGCACTGGGGGTCTGTGGAATTGATGAGGGCTTCAAAGACCCGGTACCGAAGGCCCCCTGCCTGGCGGATGGCGTACTGCTGGGCCGTGTTAGCGAAGGCAAACATTGTAAGCGCCTGCCCGGCATTCAGCTGAATGCTCTGAAACCAGCAACATCAGTATCTGTGGTTATACATGTACCTAAAAGTTCCTTAAGACTACATTCTTAAGAATTTGAAATTAATTTTACAAAAAAGGTAAATTTATGTTGCTCATTTATGTAATTTTTTAGTAGAAACCTCAGACAGTTATACGTCGTTAGCATTTAAAAAATCTAAACCACACTAATCTATATGGAGGCAATTAGTAGATGAGAGTCCAATGACCCAAGGTGGCTATTGTATAGAAAAACACACAGGTTGACCTCTGCACCTGGGATGTAATAATATAATAAATAAATAACAGTATTTGTCTACGCCATATCTCTAGCAATAAAACCATTCAGAGGCGCATTACACTTTACATGAATACACAGATTACCTTAAAATAAAAAATAGAGACGTAACTGTAAAATAAATAGATCAGTAAAAAAATGTCAATATAAATAAATAATATTAGTCTTAATAATACAAAAATACTGATAAATAATAGTTAATTATATTACAATTTAAAAGATAAATAAATAATAAAATAGTTGATAAACAGTAGATATTAAAAATAGTAGATATTAAAAATAAATAATATTTAATTATGTTACAATAACAAAATTAATAATAATAAAATAGTTGATAAATAGTACATATTACAAATGTTCGGATATTATACAAATTTCCTTTTAAAGTGAAAACGCTCTTTTAAACAGAAATGTCTTCAGTTGCTAACAACCTGGGATGTGATGCAGTTACACTGTCTGCGAGTTAGCATTATCACACAGACATACTTCTTTCGAGTGCTCAAGCAGATCTAGCAGTATGTTGAAGTGGAACTGAGTCTGTGAGAGCCGCTCCTGGTTCTCTGAGTTACTCAGGACGATGCAGCTAATGGCGTAGGCGACCTCGACCTGCACCTCCTTCGAGGGCGCATCAAACATCAGATCAACCAGGATGGGAATAGCACGTTCCTCCGCTATGGCATGCTGGGATACCTTGTTGTTCTTGTGCGCAACACCTAGAAATATTTCGCCATGTAAACTTAGCGTGTGTCTGTGACATTTCTCTTCTGTCTGAGTGGTTTCTACCCGGCCAAAGAATATATCTTCTTGAAACAAGTTGTGTTAAATTTTGCTGGAAATGATCAGACGTTGCCATCTATGAGATAAACTGTCAAGGAAATATTATGGAGTTAGCATATTTTCTGTTTGCGGGGAAAATTATTATTAGTTTACATATTTTAGCATTACTGGTATATTTAGACATTGTAAATATTATATTTATTTCTTATTTACAATAAATGACAACATATATTAAATAACAAGTAACAACAACATGTTTACACCAAGTGTGCCAATAAACCATGGTAACAACTGAAAAACAAAAAGAGATAATAATTATAACTTTGTAAGAAGCAACTGGTAGAGAAAAATTGTAGAAATGAAGACAACAGCCAAGCGTAAAATGGTGGATTGAAGAAGAGAGTTGGTGGGAAAGAATGAGGGATTTGAGGGAGGAGGCTGGTGAGAAGGAATGGAGCCGAGGGAGAAGATTGGTGGGAAAGATAAAGCTTGTGAGGAGCTGACTAAAGTGGGCTTGAGCCATATGGCAGTAGTGACTGGAAGTCCCCAAAATGACAGTCAGCCTCACCCAGACTTTTGAGGAAAGAAACGAGACCTACTAAACCCGTGCTGCCACCTACCAACACAGAGGGTGCCGAGAACACGGATGACCACAACCAGGACAAGTTTGGATGTCTTTGGGGAGCGCAGCAGTCTCACAAGTGGACGAATACCACCAAACTTGACAATCTCATTCTGATTCTTTATGTCAGTGCGTCCCAGAGCCATCATTCCCATGCAACCTGCAAGTACACCAGACATACGCTGTCAATGTGTCATACTGACCTGTCAAAATGTCATCCTGGCCTGTCAATGTGACAATGTGTCACTGTGAGTTGTGAGGGAGTGCGTGGCGTCACAATTTCATTACCCAGACCCAGCAGACTATATTTAGTGTAAAAACCTGGCTGGATCTGTCACGCCTGTAGATCATGTTAAATGTCTGTCCCATCTCAATTTGGGAACTCCGAGGATGACAAGCACTCTGGCAGTGACCACACTCAAAAAGTTTGGTTTGGCGATAATGTCACCCTGAGCTGTGAATGTGTCAATGTGAGCTGGGAAGATGTCATTGTAAGTTTTCACTCCTCAATGTATCACAATGTGTCAACATAAACTGTCAACGTGTCACCCACCGACATAATGCAGTTTCTCTGAGTTGAGCAGTAGCATGTCGGTGAGGCCAGGGATGCCGATCTCCCCAGCCAGGAACTTCTGCTGGATGTATCTGTGTCCCGCCAGTGCCCACAGGGAACACGCCCCCTGCTCCTTCACCTCCATCGACCAGATCTACAACCACACAGACCACAGCTAAACCACGTGGAACAGAGCTACAACCACACAGACCACAGCTAAACCACATGGAACAGAGCTACAACCACACAGACCACAGCTAAACCACATGGAACAGAGCTACAACCACACAGACCACAGCTAAACCACATGGAACAGATCTACAACCACACAGACCACAGCTAAACCACATGGAACAGATCTACAACCACACAGACCACAGCTAAACCACATGGAACAGAGCTACAACCACACAGACCACAGCTAAACCACTTGGAACAGAGTTACAACCACACAGACCACAGCTAAACCACATGGAACAGATCTACAACCACACAGACCACAGCTAAACCACATGGAACAGATCTACAACCACACAGACCACAGCTAAACCACATGGAACAGAGCTACAACCACACAGACCACAGCTAAACCACATGGAACAGAGCTACAACCACACAGACCACAGCTAAACCACATGGAACAGATCTACAACCACACAGACCACAGCTAAACCACATGGAACAGAGCTACAACCACACAGACCACAGCTAAACCACATGGAACAGAGCTACAACCACACAGACCACAGCTAAACCACATGGAACAGAGCTACAACCACACAGACCACAGCTAAACCACATGGAACAGAGCTACAACCACACAGACCACAGCTAAACCACATGGAACAGATCTACAACCACACAGACCACAGCTAAACCACATGGAACAGATCTACAACCACACAGACCACAGCTAAACCACATGGAACAGATCTACAACCACACAGACCACAGCTAAACCACATGGAACAGAGCTACAACCACACAGACCACAGCTAAACCACATGGAACAGAGCTACAACCACACAGACCACAGCTAAACCACATGGAACAGAGCTACAACCACACAGACCACAGCTAAACCACATGGAACAGAGCTACAACCACACAGACCACAGCTAAACCACATGGAACAGAGCTACAACCACACAGACCACAGCTAAACCACATGGAACAGAGCTACAACCACACAGACCACAGCTAAACCACATGGAACAGATCTACAACCACACAGACCACAGCTAAACCACATGGAACAGAGCTACAACCACACAGACCACAGCTATGACCACATGGAACAGAGCTACAACCACACAGACCACAGCTATGACCACATGGAACAGAGCTACAACCACACGGACCACAGCTATGACTACATGGAACAGAGCTACAACCACACAGACCACAGCTATGACCTCATGGAACAGAGCTACAACCACACAGACCACAGCTATGACCACATGGAACAGAGCTACAACCACACGGACCACAGCTATGACTACATGGAACAGAGCTACAACCACACAGACCACAGCTATGACCTCATGGAACAGATCTACAACCACACGGACCACAGCTATGACTACATGGAACAGAGCTACAACCACACAGACCACAGCTATGACCTCATGGAACAGAGCTACAACCACACGGACCACAGCTATGACCACATGGAACAGATCTACAACCACACGGACCACAGCTATGACTACATGGAACAGAGCTACAACCACACATACCACAGCTATGACCTCATGGAACAGAGCTACAACCACACAGACCACAGCTATGACCACATGGAACAGAGCTACAACCACACGGACCACAGCTATGACTACATGGAACAGAGCTACAACCACACATACCACAGCTATGACCTCATGGAACAGATCTACAACCACACGGACCACAGCTATGACTACATGAACAGAGCTACAACCACACAGACCACAGCTATGACCACATGGAACAGAGCTACAACCACATGGACCACAGCTATGACCACATGAACAGAGCTACAACCACACAGTCCACAGCTGTGATGACATGGACCACAGCTATGACCATATGGAACACAGCTATGATACAATAACACAGCCAGCTATGAACACATGTCCCACAACAACATTGGCCACATTTGCATGTGCATGTGTCACATAACCACACCTGGAACTAGAACCACAGCTACAACCACAAGAACAGTAGTTTGATGAGAGCCTTCTGAGTCTACTGATTCTTTTTAAAATCTTAACATCTTTGTAATGTATGCAATTTTTAATTAATCCTTTTAACATAATTATTTCATATAATATTATGCCCACATTTCATTACAAATGGGTTTCATCAATCACTTATAACCCTGACAACATACAAAAACACAACTCCGCGTACATGATGTGTCCAGTTAGGACTCCAGCTATACTACCTGTATAAAACATGGTCACGAATATCAGTTCAGTTCGCCAAGACTTTGTTTTTATTTTACAAGTTCACAATGTTTTATGTCAACAATCAGATAACACACAAGTTATGCATTGATTTGCAAGACAAAAGTAGCAGAAAAAGTACTTATGCAAGTAGTTTGATTAGGGCCCTCTTGCCTACCTTAAGTAGTTTGATGAGGGCCCTCTGTGCCTTGTGTTCGATGTAGGCCAACTGGGCATGGACGTTATTCTCACACATGGCCTGCAGTGCAGCCGCTGCATTCACCATTGCATTCATGTTGTGGCCATTGATTAGCTGAACAATTGGCCTAAAGACACAATACAGGTTTTGTAATACAAACTAAATATAATCAAATTAGTATGTGAATGTGCCTGTGTGCGTGGGTGTGTATGTGTGTGTGTGCATGTGTGTGCACATGTGCATGTTTATATAGGCATACCTATAGGTAATACATAAATGATAATATATGGTACTTAATTCCTGTAATCCTTCCACTAGACTCAGTCCCTGGTACTTACTCAACCACCCCCTCCTTCCACTAGACCCAGTCCCTGGTACTTACTCAACCACCCCTCCTTCCACTAGACCCAGTCCCTGGTACTTACTCAACCACCCCTCCTTCCACTAGACCCAGTCCCTGGTACTTACTCAACCACCCCCTCCTTCCACTAGACCCAGTCCCTGGTACTTACTCAACCACCCCCTCCTTCCACTAGACCCAGTCCCTGGTACTTACTCAACCACCCCCTCCTTCCACTAGACCCAGTCCCTGGTACTTACTCAACCACCCCTCCTTCCACTAGACCCAGTCCCTGGTACTTACTCAACCACCCCCTCCTTCCACTAGACCCAGTCCCTGGTACTTACTCAACCACCCCTCCTTCCACTAGACCCAGTCCCTGGTACTTACTCAACCACCCCCTCCTTCCACTAGACCCAGTCCCTGGTACTTACTCAACCACCCCCTCCTTCCACTAGACCCAGTCCCTGGTACTTACTCAACCACCCCTC